>DVZN01000301.1:0-14308 GCA_018237365.1 Caria ino melicerta
CAGGTTTTTTGATGCTTTGTTAAGCTCAAAGTTATACCAGTCGGATATTAATATATAATAATTGTCTTTTCAACAAGCGTTATTTACATATTAAATAATACTTGAGTTTCACCAGGCTTAGTTTATACAAAAAAAATAGTATTTCAATTTCACCAGATGTAGTTTATACAAAATAAATAATACTAGAGTTTCACTAGGCGTGGTTTATACAATATAAATAATACTTGAGTTTCACCAGGCGTAGTTTATACAAAATAAATAATACTTGAGTTTCACAGGGCGTAATTTATACAAAATAGATAATACTTGAATTTTACCATGCGTTGTTTATATAAATTAAATAATACTTGAGTTTAACCAAGCAGTAAACAATATAAAATATGTAATGAGAAAAGAACCGTAGGGTATATAAATTATATTTATTTATGTAGGGGGTGTAGGACAGTTAGCCAGGCATACGCAAGCGGTGAGTAGTAATGAATGCATGCGGTAGCTTCGTCGGCCTCATTCCTGCCGGTCGGCCGATCACTTGTAGCCCTGGTTTCTGGAACATTACTGTTTATTTCCAAATTACTTTGAGCACAATTGTGACTGAGACCATTATTCATACGGAAAAGAGTTTTTTTAATCGGATAGATCATTTATAGTCGTCAAAGTCACGTAAAGCTACAATTTCAATATGTGAACGTAAAACCTTACCAAATTTTAACAACTATTTGTTGTCTATGGATATGTTTAGATGTACGTAATTTATAGCACATATTGATAATGACTAACATTGTTTCTTTCATTTATTTTCTAAAAATTTCGTCTATGTTTGATGCAACATTACATCTATGGTTGTGTCGAAATGTTTGCACCCTTGGTCTATCTTTAAAGAATTCTTTTATCGTATGTATTGGTAAAATCTGATTCACGATACGGAATATCTAAAATTGCAAACGGAAATTTATAAAAGATCGTAAATTTTTAGATGTACCTTCTTATCAGTTTATACACTTGTAGATTCCTGTTTTGTAGTATTTTGTACATTTTAGAATGGCAACACCATACCGACCATAGACACCGATTATGTTAATTCCCATTAATATTAATGGCACGTAGCCAATCAGAGGCTGGGATGATGTAGCAGACGGTGGAATTTCCCCGTGAATGGTAGTTGCTTAAAATTAGATTGTCCTTTAGTTTGTCTTTAAATTATTTACATTAGACTGATATTCCGTTAAATGTGATGCGATTTTAAATTTTTTGAGGGTATTTTTGTTTTTCCGTACATCAGGGCTATCGAATGCTATTTAGTACACTTGCCCTTATTATAGCAGTATTAATATAAGTAGGTAAGAGCCTTCTGAGATTTGCTATGGGAGCGGTGGTTGTGTGAAAGACAGCCAGAGCTTCCATTTTGTATATTAGCATTCTACTGTTCTCAGTATTATATGGTTATATTGTGATGTCTGTGGGTCGTCTCGTGATGCGTAAGGATTCGGCTAATAACATATATTTCAGCAAAATTATATCGGTATTTGGATGAACGAACACGAAAGCAGCGCTAGTAGTACGATATTTTTTGTTTTCAAGAAGGCTGCATAGGCTTTATGCATACGACATTAATGTTAGATTATGAATCTATGAAGCCTTGACATGATGAATAATATAAAAACAGGAGTTTTAAACCTGTCATGAATTGCGGCCTCCTAATTATTGAGGGAAATGATTGACAATATAGTCACGATAGCTTTGCTAGCTACTTGACGATTGCAGCCTATTCTTGTCGATATACTTATACTTCGTACCATAATCTCAGGCTATAAACGATCTCTCATACAGATTTCGATAAGTAAGCAAAAGTCGTGTTCTAAGAAAAATCAAATTATCCGTGAGAAGCTGCAACTCTTGTGATTGGTTATTCGTATGTCACTTTACGCACCATGTGACTGCACCCAGTAACCCTCCGCGGGCTGCCGTTTGGTATCTTGCCAAAGTGTCGATAACAACGGTATCCTTTAGTATTGTACTTAATTTTTTTATACTTATATGTATTCACGATATTTCATTAATGGAATTTCGTTGCTAACAAATATTTATATTTTTTTATTTAAACACTTGTATTTTAACCTGGTGTGTAGCGTAGAGGATTTTGCGCACATCAGTAAGGGTGATCACAGACGAGCCGACTAATTGACTGCAAAACAAATGCGTAAATGCAGTGGACGCAGTCTTGTATAACATACCTATATTGCAATCGTATAGGGGCTTCGTAAGGGCTTAAAAGCGGACTGCGTAATGTTGATTCAGATGGAATTTTGAATCGAATCTGTATCCAAACTTCTTTTGGCATCTATTTCAAATGCAGCTCATCTGTGCTCATCCTAATTTAGTAGTAGTTTTGTATTTAGTACCTTTTAGTGTTTTGACAGCTCATTTGTATGTGGAGCACTTAGCAGAATGTGTCATTACATTGATAATCTTAGAACGTGTGTTTTATTTCTTAGAACCGTTTGGGATATATGGGAGATTCCTTTTTTAGTTAGTATGCACGTTTTTATTTAAAGTAGTAGATGCCTGGCTCCATCTTGGATGCCATCGCTTCGAATGGAGTGGGGTTCTGCGGAGCTGCGATGGTAAGTCGGCATAGTGAAGGCATGATGTGTAATGGCCAGAGCGTCTTTGACTAACCTTCAGAGGAGGCATGGTTGGCATGGATTCATACGTAAACACATGTATCTTCCAATCTCACTGTCAATTTTCAACAGGCAAAAGCCACACGTTGGTTGTGAAGCGTGCTATTAAAATATTCCTTTCGAAGCCTACGCGGCTGGGGGAGGAATATTGATACTTAGACACGTAGTGTAGACCCTGTAGTGTTCGCTTCTCGCTTGAGGCCTACAGTCTTCCTGATTTGAATCTGATTTGCCAAAACTTAGCCAAAATGTATATTTTGCTCAAAAGGGAATCCGATATGCCTTAGGCCGTTGAGCGCTGGCTTGATAAAACCCTGCATAGAAACGAGACAATAATACAGATGTTGCCAACTAAGACGCTAATGTTGCCACGTCAAAAATACATTCCTCTCTAGTCATTTTTATTTTAGATTTAAAATTTCTCTTGCTCAACTTCTCGCCTAGTAGTTTGGTTGTTGGAAAGCTTAAGTGCCATACACGAATAGCACGGCGGAGCGCAATGTTCTTTCTCCAGGTTTTCTGGACCAATGTGAAACAAAAAATATATATTCTTAATTAAGATTATAATATACATATATACAACTTTTGGATATGTAATAAAGGTTAAAATATGTTGTGTGTTAATGTAATGCAAGCTAGAGTAGTGTTAGTGTAGTGATTTTGAAGATTTACATAATATAATAATGACTAACCGAAAGCAATAACGTTATTATTAATAAAAGGCACACGCGCGCTGTAGCTAGAACATATGCACGGCTCTTCAAGATGGCGGACACGGCAGCGCGCGCCATAATATAATAATATTATACACTTGCATACAAATTATTACAATATTTTTGTATAAATAGGTCGGTGTATTCAGTAGCAGTTGGTATTTGTATTAAAGTTATGGTTAAGAGTATGTGATTTAAATTGTTTGATATATATAGTGGGTATACCGCTTGGGGCGTGCGGCCATGTTTTTTTGCAACGGGTCATTGCATGCTGTGGTCTAAACTGACATGTACAAATCACTAATCATAATATATTTTATTGTTCTAAATATCTTATATCTTACGTAATAACGTAAGATTCATTTCTGTAGTAATACGCTTGACGATTTCATGGTATGATTTGTTTAAAAGAAAAACAACGACAAAAGAAACAGTAAAATTGCAATCTCTGCTTTTTTTAAAGAGCTTTAGTAATTAGGGTTTAAACTTGCCGGTTATGCATTTCTTCGATTTATTTTAAGCATAATAATTTGACACTTAACTTTTTTTTATTTTTGTAAACTACCTAACTTTCAATAAACTAAGATAGTAGAAATTGTAACTGTTAATAGCTATACCAAGAAAAAAATTCAGAGAAACAGTCTCCCAGTCACGTTTTGAAGCTGTTGAAAATCTAATGCAATATATTTTAGTGTTTACTCAAGTTAAACTGTTTTTTAAGCTGTTTAAAAGTTTAGATCACAGTGCATTTAAAATAGCGTAGCTCAACATGGCGGCACAATTTTAACATCGATATAATGCTATTGTGTCTTTATTTATAATAGTAGGCGATTTATAATGAGTTTCAAGACTGTCTGGCGTACTTTCTTCGTCGTGAACGGAAGTGAAAACGTGGCCTATCACTTTAATCTATTATCTATGGGCAAGGGCTTGAATATGAACAACTTTTGGAAGTATCGATAAAGATAAACTACTCGTTAACTATTTTGAAATCGAAATCTATACTATAAAAAAGTTTCTTCACCTTTTTTTATATAGAAATGGCATACTTTTATATATTCGTTGACTTAAAGCGGTGAAGGAAGTTTTTATATATTTTGCCGATATTTCTTGAACGCATTAGATTAAAAATGTTTCGGATTTAATGTGGAGACAAAATATTAGTAAAATATGTGAATGTATAGTGCACGAAAGGCTAGAAATTGTGTAAATAAAAAATTTAAATTTGGTTGTTTAACACGAACGCAGCTCAATAGCCAAGTAGTATATCACAAGCTTCGTAAATTCTCTGAGCTCTTTGCCTCCCCTCATAGTATGTAAGTCGCTGGGTTGGCATCTCCGAAAAACCAAGCTTTGTCTTCGTTTTGATATGATTATAATTAACGTCATGTGGATGACGTATGTATTCATTACGCTAAATACTAAGTGGAGGTTACACTCCTAAATATGATCTGATCCCAACTAAATGTTTTAAAGACTAGATACGTACGTTATACGCCTTTTATTTTGACTAGAAAAAAAGAAGGCAATTGCTTGAAATTGCCGGTTTCCTCTGTCGAAACATTTCAAAGAATTTGTATTAAAATGCCTTTATATAAATAAATAAATATACAGCCATCGTAAGAAACATTTCTTTTCTTACGTAAGTAAGAAAAATATACAAATTTTACTTAATTTTTGCTATAATCATATATATGTACAAGAAAATAAAATAAGTAACTTTTTAGTGTCAATTTGTAGGCGAGTAACGTATCTATAGTTTTATTATATATCATAGGATATTGAACAAATCTATCTCACTCTCATTAAGCTGATCTATTTGTCTAATTATAGTGACTTTATACTAAACTAAAAGTAAAGTTGACGCAAAGAGAATGAGTAAGCCATATCGACTTTGGAATTGGGTTATAATTATCCAGTGTTACCTCGAGATAATATTTAGCTAATCCAACCAAAATATAAACTACATTCGTTTTTAAAGTGGGTACTTGGAAAATGAACTGTGTCCATATTTAAAATGTATACATTTATTTTATGTCATCTAGCTTCTCGTGACTTGTGTTGCTTTTAAAAACGGATGACCCACGTTTAGGAACTATCATAAACACTTGTGCCGGAGCAGTCCTATTGATTTCAAAATTAATTAAATATGTTAATGTCACAACTAAGATTAATCAAAGGCTGTCATTTTAATGCATATTTGTTTTGATATTGCCAACTGGACAAAAGTCGATAATAATCGTATTATCGATCAGTTTTAATGAGGTGGTTCTGTAATCGATGACGTGATTATAATAAATTCCAATTGCTGCTCTTTGCCCTTTACCTCCCTTTTTCCCAACGTCTGAAGTCTTGAAACTGGTTTCATTTATCATATAGAGGCTATATTTACATTCCGTTGTACGCATTTTTTCAGTAGATAAATAAATATAAGTAGACATGGGCTGTTTTATCTACTGCAACTCATAATGTGCAATAAAGTTTGTTTATATTACAATACCCATAGTTGGGTCTGGTCTGGGTTAAGTAGATGTTCATCTATGTTTCAATTTAGGAGTACTTCCGGCGCATAGACAATTTTCAATTTAACCGTTTCTGATTTTGAATGCGTTGACACTTGTCAATGTCTTCCTAGAATTGTCATATTGTTACGTAGAGTAAAAATTGCAGCCAATTAAATTTTATATCGATAAATAAAAGGCTAATTTCTATACTTATTTTGGTTTCTAATTTTAAAAGATACAAACAATTACAATAACCTAAGTAATCCGAGTGTATCTAACTATTTTATGGGTTTATCAGTTATGTCATTCTGAAAATGTAAAACGTTCTAATTGAACAATTTTTTTGAATAAATTATGTCCTTAATACTAATTAAAAACTATTATGAAAAATCAGTAAAAACCTAAAAACAGATAACCAAAATATATGACTGTTACCATCAAGTTTTTTTTTACATATTGAAATGTCAACGTATTCACATGCGTATTTTTTTAGTCTGTCTATGCAATGGTATATCGGTCTAACATGCTTTATTTAAAAAGAACATGAATGTTTTGTAATAGTACCACTAGTATAGTAGACTTATGTAATCCCTCTTCTACGCCGTTTTTGTGCACACAAAAATGGCGTGGACCATAGACGGGCCTCTAGATGGTTCTAGCTAGCGGTTGTAGAAGGCCGTGCGCCTCTTTCAACGCCTTTTACCTATCGTTCATCTCACTTAGTCGAATATTAGAAATAAATGGTAAATAAACACAGCAGATCTTTTATTTCGCTTTACCCTATATGGATTTCTAGAAACTTCGAGCACTAGAAAAAGTAGTTGCTAAATTTGTTTTTTTTTTTGTTTCACCTATATGACATGTGTTTAGTAAAATTTCATTTTGATTACAGATTAAAATGCGTCACAGATAGTATTAATCTTTATATAAATTGACATCTGTCAATAGTGTACATGATTGAATTAGGAGTACGAAGCCTTACGTAATTTAGTTAAATCTCTTCCACTCGAAGTCTCGAAAAGATCCGTATTTTAGTATTAATATTTTTTCAATTTACGTAGTTTAGATAGCTTTAGGTCCCATGTTGGGCAACAAGATTTTCTTTATTAGTTAGTTGAAAAATATCCCTATATTTTTGTAGATTTTATTTCATAAATGGATAGTTTGAAAACATTTTCGAATACCTTCGAGACATGCATGAACACAGCGTAATGGAGCGGTTTAGAAGAAGTTTGCATGTGTCGGTGTCTACAAAGCAAGACTGCGCGCGCCATTTAGAAGACCTGAAGAATCCACAGTATGTTTTTTATTTATTGAGAGACAATACTAACATCTTTTACAGTCTATTATTTATATACAGATGTTTATATAAGCCAATTTATATTTTGAGTTGTATATAACTTGCCTTTTATGTTATTAAAATACTGATTGCAGGCCACGGCTATATTTTAAATGAAAACAAAATATTACTAACTTTTTGCTGCTACAAGTCTAAACAAAAAGTAAACGTAATGTAGTCTATCTGTATAATTTCATCCTTAAATTCTGAATAGCAATTTTTTGTCTTATTTCAAATTGATTTTACAAATGGCTTTCTATACAATTTAGGAATTTAAACTATATTGTCCTATTTCTTCTAAAAAAATATTGGGGTATGTGTAAAAGAGGTCTATTACTATTACAGTTTTTATGAAACATTTTGTCATTCGTTTATCCAAGTAGGTATTTTGGTATTAAAATTACATATCTTTCGAACAACAGCATTGATTTTACAAATAATAAAATAAGTTACGCAGTTATACCAGCGCGAATGTTGTGTGTTAGATTGTCTCATGTTCGGTAATTTACCTGTACTAAGTATTGTCTCTCATCCGCCGTTTTATATTCGCTTAATTTATTTCCAGTACAGTGCATCCCAGTATATAGTACCGTAGATGTATCGGCCGAAGGGTGCTGGGTTTGTAATTTTTAAATCGTATTTAGTTGAATGGATTAGATAGATTTTTTATTGTTTTTTTAAATAATAAAATGTGATGATAAAATAATGAGAGATGCTTGATATGAATTTATTTTTGAAAATCTCGTAGACGAACTTAGTGTAGTTGAAATTAGATGAAAAATTGAGCATATCATCCATGTAATAATAGACACAATCGTATTGTGCCTTACATTAGGTTTTCTTTTTTTGTGGATAAAAATGCTAGCGTAGATAACGGACCAACGTTGATTTGTGAAATGATGACAATATTTTTTGTACAATTTTATTTGTCCCGTTAAAACGAGTCGAATACGGGATAGTAGAAACCATTGGTAGTTTAGTAAGGTGAGAGATAATCCCTTGTAGAAGTACAAAGTATGAAATAAGTGTTGTATTTAACTTTGTCTTTGACATGTCTTCCTTGTCGAAAAATAGACTGATCTTAGTCACCTGTTAAGTTCTGATATCCCGCTGGGATGCACTAGATTTGTTTGACTTGTAAGGGCACTTGTTTGGATCTGTTCACCCTTTGTCTATGGTTTGGGGTTTTTTGATCTGAAAAAGTGCTTTTTTAATGTAGCGTATGTAGACCCAATGAGCAGTGCCTCAAATTATGACAATATACAAGACATCGATTCCTAAATATGCATTTCTAAACTGTTTTAATGAGTTTGACGCAAAAAAATATTTAAATATTTATAAAGAATAAAAACTTGTGATTCAGAGGAACTGTTTTAATGGGCGTCTAATATTTTGCGTCAAACTACAGAGACGGAAAATATCAATATATGTATGAAGAATGATCTCCATATGTTTGCATTGTCAGGGAATCTGGAAGCCCGAATTTGTTAAACATACTGACAAATTATAAATCAGGAAATATCTGCAATCGTTTAAGCTAAATTTGGTTTCAAATTAGTTGTCTCACTTGTCAATAGCATCCAATGGCCGCGCGTTGAAATTCTGTTTTGTTAATTAGTGAAACTGGTGAGCCTATTACATTTCCTCCAATGATTTGTCAAATAAAATGGCGTAAAAGGAGCTGGTTTGCTTTTTGACTTGCCATTTGTTCTTTTACCTCTGATTTCAGATGATCTCATTTGAAATTAAAGTTTTGAATCGTGATTTGAAACTCGATGAAACAAATATGTAAAAGCAAAAAGAGATAAATACATTAGTAATAATAATACTAAATAATGTATGGTCATTATTATATAAAAATCTTTACGTGAGAAAGAGATAGCTGTCAGAAACAAAAAAAATGAGATTTTTTTGTAATTTTCTGAAGATGTCAGCTCCATGAGTAAATTACAAACTTGATTCCAATTACTAGCCCTGATTATACAATCATGTGCCGATCGATCTAAATTTATTTTACCTAGATTCTAGTCAGAAGAAATTGTTAAATTATTTTTGAAATAGTTTAGTTTGGTTGTTTGATGCGTTTGGTTTTTTGTAAAGATCCTTTCGGGTTAATTAGAGATTTAGTTAGTTATTATTATTGTACATACTTAGATTAAGACTGTTATTTGACATATTGTGTGTAATTTTGTAACCTCTTCCTAGGGTTTAGATTTTTAACCTCTTATTTCTATGGAAAATTGGAAATTAGTACTTTGTAGTGTCTTAACTTTGACATTGACGGATGTTGGTTTGTTTTATCTGTTTTTGTAATCTAGGAATGTTGGTTAAACCTTCAACAAAAGCTGTTTAAAAAATCGTGGCGTGGTTTGTGGATAATTCTTGACGTGTAAAATGAGCATGAAAAGTTTTGTCGTTTAAAGAACTTAAAAAACTTCGTTTACTTAGGCGGTTGACAATTGTACTTTGAGAGGACAGTTGTTTTTTTTTGGAAAAGGAAATTCTATCGATTTTTAAAAGAACACAAACTGACATTCGTCACGATGGTTATTGTATTTAATGAAAACAAAAGTGCCCCACGAATTTGTAAAATTAAGCTCATAATCGAAATTACGTATTTACATATTTAGTAGTAGTTTGGATCTAATTCATACATTATCTGGAATGTATAGATTTTATACCGTGTATGATATCTGTGGCAGCACAATTATGACAGTTTTTATACTTTTTATTAAAATGAATGCATTGACATTTAATAACTTAAAATTATGAAAATAAAAGTTATGTGGGCGGGTATTGTATGTGTTATTATTCTGCACAAACAGTAGGTATTTGCTGAAAAAGAAATAAATTAAACTTTAAGAAAAAGAGTAGGTAACGACCTAACTTCTATCCAGTTTTTCTCAGTAGAGATAACATTCCAAACCGCTGGTGTTAGTGATTAAAAAATAATGTACAAATACGAACATAATTCCAATAAGCAGTTACATTATGCTATAGTAGTACGAGCAAAAATTTAAAAGAAAAAACCTGATTGCAAAAATAATCATTAAAAAGTGAAAATTAAAACCATTTTGGTACCCCCATCGATTTGGGAGAAAAAATCATTTTTGAGCTCACAATATGGCGTCTAAAATCCAACATGTTGTTTTTTTAAGTTTCCACAAGAAATCAAGCCGTTCATTATTATGAAACTTATACTTGAAAAAAGTAACGAAGAAGTCTCCTACAGACGTCTGGTAAAAATTAGGTATAAAACAACGACGCAGCGAAATAATAATAATACCTGCGATTGTTGACGATAGGTAGATACCGGATTTGTTGTAATATGGCTTATTGCTATGTTGCTTAGAAGTATAATAATTTTACTCGTGAACCAATAAAGTGAAAAGCTGTGAGGGTGAATATTGAGGTCTGTATCAAAACAAAATTATTTAGTAATATGAAATGAAAAAAATAACGTTCGTTAATTAGAATGTTTAAAGTTTTTGTCGATAATAAGCCGTATGTCATTATTGTTAGTATTATTCGTCACTGTCAAAATCAAATTTTTAGAAATCAAACGTAATTATGAGTTTTAAATAACATTGCAATACCTATATAAAATTACTAATTTTTAAATCCAGTATATTCTAAATGTAAATCTTAGTCGTAACTAAACTGTTGATATGTAACTGTGCTGCCTCATCTGTAACGATCGTGTGTTTAGACCATTTTTTATTCATTTAAGTTTAGACGTATTACACGTGTGATCACATGATGTTAGATTTTTACTGACTAATTTAAATTTGCTAAATTAACTGTCGGACAATAATGCGTCAACTAAATCAGGCTACTTTCCTTTACAATTTCTTATTTTTAAATTGAATTTGTAAGCAAATGGCTTCAAGTTTAGGTTTGCATAAAGTTCATAAAATTGAGATTAAATATTCATAAATCGTCATTTGCGGGAATGTCAGGGTTTTTGGTAAAAAGCAATATTAACTAAACTCAAAGATTTGGCGCCATTGGGAAGTACACGATACACTAATACTTCAGTCGTGCATTTTAATTTTAACTACACAAAATGACACAAGATTTGTGGCATTTTATGGAATTTTGTAACCTACTGGTACTGCCAATTTGATTAAAACCAGCAGCATATTCCATCATTGAGCGTGGCAATGGGTATAGAATATCAAAAAATGTGCCTTTGATGTGATATTATTACCTGGTGAACTAAGTAATTAAGTAGGTACTATAATGTAGATCAAATGTGGGTAGGTAGTTAAAGAAACTCTACAATTTTGTTGGCGTAAAAGCACAAGCTTTCCTGGTATTAAAAGAAAACTGTTAGCTATAGATATAGAATCACTGTCCTGTAGAAGGAATACTAGGCTGTTTAAGTACCAGCTGCCCCTCCCTCCAGTTGATTAACGTAATTAACATTTTGATTAACAGATATTTTGTTAATTCTCCTTAAATCCGTTAATCGTTAATTAGGTATGTACCTACTTTTGGCCAAGAATGGTTCACGTTTTGCTAAGAACATCTGGCTAAAGTGAAGATACACAAAAATACACAGGCGATACCGCAAGAAACCGCTAGTCTTATAATTAATTAGCTTTCGGCCCGCGGCTTCGCCCGCGAGGAATTCGATTCTCGCGATAAATATATTATACATACGACATACATTTAAACAGATGCTTTCTTCACAGTAGTTCCAGTTTTCAGTTCGATCAGTCGAAAATTTACGAAGTTTTATACAAACTGTCATCCCCTATTTATCCCCTTGGGGTACGAATTTATCAAAACCTTCCATACCTACATCATGGTGGCTATCTGCATGCCATATTTCAGCCCGAGCGATCCAGTAGGTTGGGCTGTGCGTTGATAGGTCAGTCAGTCATTTGCTTTTTATATATTTAGACCACTAACACAAAAACAATTTCTATATTATGATTAACAATTAATGTTAACTTGCGCTAAAATTTGACTGTCCATGAAGTAGCGCTTTAACGATAACGAAGTTAACCATTTGATCCC
The DNA here is from genome assembly GCA_018237365.1 of Caria ino melicerta. Taxonomy (NCBI): domain Eukaryota; kingdom Metazoa; phylum Arthropoda; class Insecta; order Lepidoptera; family Riodinidae; genus Caria; species Caria ino. Next base: position 12,263 of record DVZN01000301.1, read on the forward strand.
AGTGCCCAGCTATGGCCAACGTATGCCATAAAAAACTCACTAATGTCTGTCCCTCGGACATTTTGCTGAAGCCGTTGACATTCAAAAACCTTCCAAGTCATGTCGGTAAAACGTCGCTATCGAAGAGTATTGTGCTATACATGACAGCTGTAGAATACGTGTAAAAATGTGACTTTTCTTTCATAGTTTGCAATCAATTAATCGTTTCAGTTTACCCTTACTTTTACAAATAAAAAAGGATTAGCCAATTAGATGCACCAGTTCCGAATTGCATCTGCATGTAGAAAATCGGTCATTGCCCCCTGAAGCGTTTAGTGAGACGATATTCTCGGTGAAGAACGTAGGTATATAAATACATATTGACAAACCATTACTACCAAGCATTCTTTATCAAATTACGCTTTGTAAAAACAGGGTGAAATCGTCAGATGATGATAAAATTAAAGGGTCATTGACCGTTTTACCACAAACAAACACGCTGAATAATTATTTTTGAGTTTGAATTTTACCAGAGGTTACGTTTAAACTCCCACAAAACCTCCGATCGTGATAAAAGTCAGAAAACACGAGGACGAATAATGTTACGGCGCCAGCAGAATCTCAACTTGCACCTTGTTGTTTCAAGCCACGTGCTACCAGTTACATTATAGGGCCTGGTGTTCCTTTCAATCCTCGCTGGCGTCGTAAAATCGTTGATCGGGTTTTTTTTCACAGTAATATCCGTAATTTGAAGAAATGGTCTACTCACACGCCTCGGGCGTAACAGACGCCATAGTAATAGTGTCAGTAGTTTTTTATTGTGAAGATTTTGATGTATTAAAAGTTAAAGTAGCTTTGAGTATTTATATGACGGGCGTTTGCGTCGCGTCACTGCAAATAAAATAACGGTTTTAAATAAATGGTTTTGGATTCGATTTGACGTTTTATTTCGGTATCGACTACAGCGGTGTAACGGAATGCACTTATCACTACATTGATTTTCATACATGTGTTGTTCTGGTTAACATTTCTAATCATGAATGGATGCAAACTCCGCACACGCCACTCCGCACACGCCACTCCGCACCCACCACTCTGCATACAAACTTCTATTATTATTATTGTTGCATTTGACATGAGTTTAGTTTTTACCGCGTTGTTGATCGACTGAAGCTAACTGAGCGTAAACTTTACCGTGCTACCGATAGGTAGGATACTCTCAGCTCACGCTCATCACATCAAACAGGGTGACTATGTGGTTTCTGTCATTATTAGCTTGGTTGTTTGATGGTACCCATGGGAATGTTGATAGGATCTATGTAGAACTGGTCACTGCCCCTCCGACATGTAACTCGCAAGGCAAACCGACAAGGCTACGAGTGCTAGAGTGCATTACAGCAACTTCGAATCAAAATCTGTTTCGTAGTTATAAAGATCTAAGCATACAAAGAGCATACTATGTAGTGAAGGCAAACAAACAGACTGATTCCCTGATGGCAAGAAATTTACGCCGCCTATAGATACCAAAGGTGATAATGGTGCGTTGCCGACCGAGACCTTTCATGCGAACACGTCAATGACGAGCACTAACGTTATGACGGCAGGGATAGGTAAGGTGGGAAATCAAGCCGCTACAAACTACCACCTAGTCAAAGATCACCATGTGAATGACAGTAAGCTTATGCTCGACTTTTAAGAGCTGCCTGTAAGGAAGGCAGATTATATATTCTGCAAAAGATGCAGGAAGGGGGTTTCTAACACACTAGCTGCGTAGACGCGTCAAGAGAGTATTGACAGATGGTCTTTTTTATGGTTGACATTACTAGTTGTCAGCCGTAGCCGTTACTAGATTCGTAACGACACCGGGCTTGGTGGGCGAGCGGACTGCTCACGCCAACAATGTATTATTTAGCAGTGGGCCTACAACCAGTGGCGTAACTACAGGGTGGCAAGTCGGCAAAATGCCACGAGCAAAATACCAACATTTATAATTTATTTATTTAATACTTTATTGTACACTTAATAGTAGAACATAAATTTCGTAAATAAAATTATACAATAGGCGAG
>DVZN01000302.1:0-14305 GCA_018237365.1 Caria ino melicerta
GCGCCGTAAAATTTTTCGTTCTTAATCGTGTTTTAATTCCTCAAAGCGGAGGTTACGCTTGAAAAACTTAACCGATTATAAGTGAAAATTGTCTGTCATGAGTCATTACAGATATATACAAATCTAGTGTTACGGTGTATGTTATTCATAAATTCCAAAAGCGAAATAGTTCAGGACAGGACGGGAGAGACGTATTTCCCTGGGACAGCGCTAGCTGTGATTAAGTAATATACTAATATATGGTTATATTATACAAATAATTTGCACTGTTTCTCTTATTAATTTTTTAATGTATTTCATCAAGTACCAAGGATGGAAAGTATACAATATATAATATACTAATAATATAAAAATATGATAACTTTGCAGAACATGAATAGAAAAAACCGTTTTAAGGGTATAAGACTATATACTATCAAATTATGCGCGATTGAATAGGGAAAATAAAATACCAAAATATACCCGTCAGAATTCAGTCTGTATTATCAGTTGTGAGTTGTGACACACAATTTACGGAAATGAATCGATGAGTAATGGCCGAGATTTCAGTAGTCATGTCTCATAACGTATCGATAAGTTTATTAAAATTGTACAGAAATCATATCGTCCTGATATTCATTACCTACTTTAAATGGGAGTAGGATTTCATTTTACACGACTAAGCATTTGTTACGATACTTCTTGCAAAATAATTTTTGATTATTTCCATCGATTCCTAGCTCTTCCGGATTTTCGAAAAACATATTGATTGTACCTATAGTGTACCTGTAGATAGCCGATAGTGTTTATGTTTCAGGTGTTTTTCGGGTCTGGTTGGGTCACCTAAATAAAATAAACCATCCAGAAGAATAACCAGGCGACAGATCGCCTGACATCAGAATTGACCACTTTTTATGCTTAAATAGACTAGCTTCTACGCATCTATATCTTTATAATATTATATCATTTACCCTACAGCAATCGATTCTATCATTAGTGTTAAAATATGAGCGTGTCAGAAAACTGTTCCGATTTAGTATATACAGCATACTATCAGATTATGCGGATTGAACAGGGAAAATAAAATACGAAATCATGTCACGACTATTAGAAGTCTCGGTCATTACTCATGGATTCATTTCCGTAAATCTGCTTGACTTGATTTGCACATTAGGGGTGAGCAGTACTGAAATGAGAATCTCAATTAGAAGAGACCGTTAGAGGTAAAGAGCCCTGCAGTTAAGAGTAACTGTTCAGGAAGGGATCTCCTAACTTTATCTTTTACTGCCGCTATAACTCTGTGTTTTTTTCTTCGATGGCGAACATGAACAAAGAGAAGGAAGAGAGAGAGAGAGAGAGAGTCTTCCTGCTGGTAAGAGACAACCGTGGCCTATGAACGTCATATATACTACCGGTTACACTACACTCTAAATTAGAATTCTATAATAGCCTATGTTTAGTACAATGAGACTTCTTCGCGCCGCGGGAATACTGTGATGTTAGTTAACGGTGAAGTAGTAATGTTTGTTTGTTCGTAATCAGTGCAGCCTTGTTAATCAAGTTGTTTGTGTACACACCTAAAGAAGTGAACGAACGATAAGGTTCAGGTTCGACCCGTCAGGGACAGGCGTTTGTGTGATGAACATACATATCCGTATTTTTGGGTATAGGTATAAATTTCGGTGTTTATATCTAATTATTGCTATGTAAAACTCCACGTATCGCTATGCATATATCGAATAACTTTAATTTCATAAGCTAGTAACTTTAAAGCGATTCGATTTAATAAAAATAAATCCTTAATGCATTAGACCCCTTTTTAAAACTCTTCCACGATGGAATATGTTTATTATCCAGACGTAAGGCGTAAACGCGCCAGTGTATCAAAATTAGTTTTATAGATGTAAAGTTGTGGACGAGGCGAAACCTCCAATAATTGCAAGAGGTATATAATTTCGAATAATGACTGACTCACTTTAAAATCTGCTTGACTTAAATTGCACTTTGGTGTTAATTGACCCAACGAGTAGTTCGAGGGAAGGTACAGTGTCGAGAGTAGTGGCGTATGTCATTTTCATTCTTAATCGACTTTGTTAAAGGAGGAGGTACTCGATAAGGTTGTAGTTTTTATGCTTACCACCTCAGATTTCCGTAATCAATGGATCAATTTTAAATTTTTTAGATTTTCGAAAGAGTATGATTATGATTTGGTTTTAAAACCATTTTGCCCGCGCGACCAAAGTTTTTCAGTCGCATTTAAAAACAGCGTCAATTTATAAAAAATGTAGTAATATGTATGACCTTGAAGCACTTTTTTTTAGTTTACTGAGTTAATAATATTTGGTAAATTATTTAACTTAAAAATCGAAACCAGGATCTCAAGGCACGGAAACCATTACCACGAGTTGTGCAATATTTGTGACATTTACAAGGGGTCAAGGCAATCAGTTCAATAATATATTTTAACGTTGGTCACGAAATCACGTAATACTTACCATTTTTCTATTGCAAATTAAAAATCGAAAAAGAAAGCTTTTTGAATTATGAAAAAGCCATCAAGTGCCAAGTAGCACGATTCTTACATACTTAATAGCTTGACACCACCCTCTACTAATTCTATGTAATATCTGTTTTGTCAATCTTGCATCTTCCATTTTTACCACATAAGAAAACCATAAGGTCATGATTTATTTTTAAGGCTAGGGTGAATAGGCTGTATCTAGGTAGGCATGATCCACCTTCGACTGCATCGTCACTTAACATCAGGTGGGATAGTGGTCAAATGTCGACCTATTCGTGGTTTAAAAAAAAGATGACACTCCAATTTTCTTTAACTTTAAAGATATACATTCATAGGAAGCTAAACTAACGTGCATTCATGTAAATCGTCCTTCCCACGGTATGGAGTCCTTATGTTTATTGACTGTCAATAAATAAATTCTGGTAAGCAGTCTGAATAATTTTTTTTGAAGAAATTTGTTCTCCTTCTTCCTAGATTATCTCCCAGTTTTTCAATTTTATCTTATTTGAATGCATTTATCTCATCATCAAAAGATTTTTCTACTTTCCACTGTTTTTGTGCAACTTAACCGGCTAGAGATCCATTGCTTTACTGCCGCCATAATGTTAGCGTGTTAGCCGTCGTGTTCCGATATCGAAAGTAGCGTAGCCGATTTGTATTATGAACATTAGATCTAACACTACGACCGCAGTACATCGATACACCTAAAGCATCGATGGTGTCTATAGACTGTGGGCAAAGGTTGTCTCTTAACATCAGCGTTGCTAATCATAACATTCAAATTTCGGTAAATTATCTGCAAAATCGGTGTATTCAAATAAAAATCGGTAGTAATTTCAGTAAATAAATTATGTGTAAAGTATCGTTTGATTTATGTAGGAAGTATAAGGTAAAAAACATACCAACATATTTATAGTTTGATGAATCCAGTTTAGTAGACAATGTTTATAAATAATATACTTTAGCAGGCTGGAAGTTGTTCCTTTTGGTTTCGTTTTATTTTTTCATAGTAAATGTTACGCGATATAAAATAGTTTTAGCCCACCGAAAAAAATTGCTTTTGAATTTTCGAGATTTCCTGATTTTTGACTGTATGCTTTTTTACTGTGTTTGCCACAAAAAAATTTTTAGCTACATGATAGAAAAAAAAGGATTTAGAACATTTGGCAATAAATTTCCGCATCTTTATTACTTTAAAGGTTACTAGCAGGAAAGTTATCAGAAAAGGAAATGAGGCCGCGTGATTACAAAGTGATAATTTAAGAATAAATTTCCTTATCAGAGTTTTTTGCAGCATACGAATCAAGGTCTTGTTAAAATTAAATATATCTTTTGACTGAAGGTAGTGAAATCTCTAGTCAGAACTCTTTTTAATTTACCTAATGTTGGTTCGGTCACCTATAGAGAATAGGAACAGGTGACAGCCATCTTGTAAAAGCATTAATACCGTAACCTCAGATTACGTGGCAGAGTTTCGCCGCAGTTCACACGGATTGGTACCACCGCCTTACCTTTTACTGCCACTACAACGTAAGGTAATCCTCAACAACAGGCTATATATAGCCTCAAATGCTGTGAAAACGCGGATATTAGCGCGGCGTACAACGATGTAATATGAAAGTGATAGGTATGAAATATAATTCGCTGAAAGGATTGACACACTTAATTGCCATATACCGATTTCGTTGGTACATGTCGCAAGAGAGACGAGGCTTTGAGTACAATAATATTAAACATGTGCGCTTGCGCTGGCGAGGACTTTCAATTGATATACTATTTTCGAAACCGGTCTTGATTTTCATAACACGGCACGTTGACAGGCGTACTTGCAAAACAATACCTAAAACTTATATCAATATATTCATCTGCTATTAGACTATATAGTATCATTGTTTATCGAAAAATATTTTATTATTGATACCTTAGTAAAATGATCTGCGACCCACCTGATGGTAAGTAAGAAAATTTCGAAATCACCGGCTAAAATACTCGTCAATCAGTGACATTAAATACGAACTTCGTATCACATTTTCATGTTGTTGGTAGAGATGGTGTGAATTTCAAAAATACGTGTTTTTAGTATCCTTGATTAGTGAGTATTTTATACATAGGTAATTTCAAAAATAGCACCCCTGATCGAAGATTTAAGTATTTTAAGCTAGAAGACATCTGTCGCAGAACCGATGGTCGATGGAAAGAACGGGTTCTTGAATGGTAGCCACGGCTTAATAAATGTAGTGTTGGACGTTCTCCGGCCAGATAGACCGACGGTTTTAAAAGGGTAGCTAGTAGTGAATGGATGATGAAAGCGGGAGAACGTATCCTGTGGCATAGTTTGTATGTATGTATGTATGTAAGCTAGAAGGTACTTATTTACTTTTTCCTTGAAGTTGAAGACGCTCATATTGGCACAGTGTTCCAGTCCTTAGCCGTTAGAAAAATGAAAGAAAACAAAAATGTTTTTGTTTGTGTCATCCTTTTTTAATTAATGTCACCAGTGTGACATTAATTAAAAAAGGATGATACCCTGCCGTACGTCTCAAATCCCGGCTAAGGAAAGGTGTTGGTGGCATCAGGTTATGAAGTTCACCATGACAAACGAGATTTAGTTTACGCTATTGAAGTATGTAAAAGGTTTTTTATGAATCAAATGTATTAGTTGAATCGATATAATTTCTATTCATTTAAATTTCAATTTCATTTGAGTTGTAGAATACTTAGAAAAATCTGATAGCCATTATACTTTCATTATTTTTTTATATCGTAGGTGGCAAACGGGCAGATGGGTCACCTGATGAAAAGTGATCGCCGCCCATGGACACTCGCAACACTAGAGGTATCATAAATGCGTTGCCGACCTTTAAGATAAGTAAAAAAATATCGTCACGCTCATATATCCGCGAAAAGGTATGCAGAGGTATATACTAGTATGCACCCACGATTAGCCGACGATATTAGGTCTCATAATGTGACGGGTGGCAAGTCCGTCGCCAATCGAGCACAAATCCAATCCCAGATAACGTTATTTTTTTTTAGAAAACTGAAAAAACTCATACTTAGAACAAGTTGCCCCACCCGGGAATGGAACCCGGGATCTCTCGCGTCAAATCGGACACCGACACCACTCGACCACTGAAGCGATCAGTGTATGCTCTTTTCTTGGAGGTGTCTCACATTGATGATGAAGACGTATTTATTTGGAAATACCGCCTTAGGTAGCTGGTTCCACAAAGGTGTTGTACGATGCAAAAGATAACTATGGAATTGTAGGGTAGAGGACCACCACATATCAGAGGGGTGGGCGTGGAACTGTAAACTCCGACGCGATGTTCGATGATGAAACGCAGCGGTAGGAATCAGACCAAATAGTTACTCCGAGCATTATTATTATTAGCTAGTTGTTGCTCGCGGCTGCACCTGAGTTCTTATTTACAATAGATTTCAGACTTCACCAAAATCTAACTCACTTCACTCCACTTCACTCTACACACTCTATTCCAATCCACCCCTTCCACTCTGGAGGAGTTAAGATGACCTTTATATTCGAATATTTGTATTTTCAGGTTTCAAGTTATTTGGACGAAAGTTGTCAGGCCTATAATTTCTGACTAAAAAAAATAAGGGATAATCTGTCAAGTATATCCTTTATAAGAGAAAAAGAAAATTCGGACTACCCACTAATGAATTATTGCCAAGTTTACATTTTGGTTTTAACGACATAAAAATAGCCTATCGTCTTCCTCGGAATGTAGAATATCCGCAACCTTAATTTGGTCGCGATGGCTTCAGTAGACTTGGCGAGAACCGCGAGACAGACAAAAACTGAAAATCTCAAAATACTTTCTGCTGGTCATCTTAGCCATCGGGACTTATTTTTTGCAAAATATCTACAATGTGCAGAATTCGCTCCTTTACAGTTTAATATATAGAAGATACGTCATATTAATACTGAATTGTTATCTTTCTAGTGTCTAGTGTTCTTATTATCATTGTCCAAGTATTTTTAGAACAATAATCTGTGTTGGTAGATATGTTATCGGAGCATGTTATTGGCAGGAAGTAGGACTCAACTCGTCCCGCGGTCTCTGTCGTTCACTGTGCATAGTGCAGCTTGTTTGCAATAACTTTGTGTAAACTCAAACAAAAGATCCAGTCGATAGTTGTTGTTTGAAGTACCTTTAACTTATCTCTTCGCCTCCATGTTATTCGATTAATATAATTTCATAGTTCGATAGTCAAGCATAAAATAAATAGAGGGCTAGGTATAAGTGCATGTATTCAATAGTACACCTTACAAGTGCCAATAATATTTGCTCCTCCTATACTATGAGAGAAAAAAGTTTATTTATTCCAGAGAAATGATGTTTCGTAGAAAAACTGAGTAGGATGAAATAACATATTGATTTAACCCCAAAGTAAGTAAATTATTTGCTTGTGTTATGGGTGTTAGTCTACGATATTATACATAAAAATACAATATTATATATATACCAAAATATATTTAATTTTAACTTAATAACCACCCAGACCAAGAAATAGAAACTTCTATGTTCATCACACAAACGCTATTCGTCGACGTGGTAAGGCAACTCCGCTCACCACTCGACTAGCGAGACGGTCTAATAAAATAATATGAGATTTGAGCGTTTAAGCGTAAGCTTCGGGAAACATTTAGAAAATAGTATTTTTCTAAATTTTTTTCCTGAAGCTTGCGCTATGAACGAAAAATTTTACGGCGCCTGTGGGGATCAAACCCACTCCTACGGAATTCCAGGCTGACGTACTAACTTAAAATAATATGTTAAAATAAAATAACTGAAATACTAAAGAAATAAAAACTGTCGATTGAAGTTCGAACCCAGGATCTCATGTAGTGAAGAAACTGTAGCGTGCCATTAGTCTATTGCGATGACAACTGGGTTGCTTAATAGGTTTAATGGTTTTAAAAACTTTTTTTATGAAATTGTCAATTTATTTTACATATTATAAAATACCTTGTAACTTCATACGTATACTTGTGTTAATTCCGTTTAAATCAGTTTTGGAGATTTATCGGAACACAAAAGGAATCTAAAAATATAAATGTACCAAAAATTGATTTATTGTTATATTTATACCCTATACCATAGGGTATAGGGTATAAATATAACAATAACCCTATACACTTTTACACAAACTCCTCGATAAGCCAATATTTTCATATATTTACCGGTTTACTTATTGGTGCAGATATATGTAAATATATTGTAAACTCGTAGATGGTACGAGTATATACTTACAACATAATTTTAGAGCAGTAAAACTGCGAATAATGACTTCCTACTTTATCCGTATCGGTCTCCTATATCCATATTTTTTATTCATATCTCGAAGGTATACCGGGTTTCAAACAAAAAAGTAATTTTTAAAATTGGTCTACAATTGTCAGAGAAATCAGTTAATAAAAAATAGATATCTACCTACAGTCGAACATAGTCTATGTTCGACTGTAGATATGTATTTTTTTCTCCTTCTTTTTGGAAGATCCTTACATATAATAACATGACTTCTTAGAGTTTGACTTGCTTATAACTCGTTCAATTAGTAAAAAATGGATCAATATTAGTCTAGTGCTTTTTCTATGATGTGTGAAATGGACAAGTCGGTAAACAGACAAACAAACAAATCATTAGTTAGACAAAGATTCTAAGAAAAATATTTGGTTCAGTAGCGTTCCATTTGTCTTTCTTAAATTTAGAATTGTGTCTATTGAATATTTTCGAAGTAGGTACAGAATACAGTTATAATTCTTTTTACACCTTTTTAACTTCCCACTCAGAAAATTGAAATTTTTCAAAAAAATCAAGTTTTCATCAGATCTTCACGTTTTAAGCAGTTCTGACTGTTTTCAGTATGGCGTCCGGATTATGTATGTGTAAATTGTATATCTTGGTAGTGCTTTAAGAAACGTCTCTGAAACCGGCGTGTATGCATGAAGAGAGTAATGAATATGGAGGAAGCTAGGCAAGTAAGATCTCATAACTTTTGAACAGCTTAACCGATCGAAGCAAAATTTATGTCATTCAATAGAGTTTCTGCAAATTTATATTTCCAACATAAGACAAGTCGATTTACACGGGTGGATTTTAAGATACTTATCTATCTTGAAAATAAAATCGATCGATTTAAAAAACTAATCACCTCTTAACCTCATTAAACTGCGTTGATCACCACTAATTTTATCAAAATCGGTTAATGAATTCGTGGGTTATCGTTGAAGAAATTTAAAAAGTGTTTTTTTCGAAATTGCTTTGAAGTTTTTGGCAATTCGTTTTTCTGTTGTTAAAAACTTTGAAGACATTAAAAAACAGTTTCAAATGCCGTATAATTAATCAACATCGATAAATTCAATCGCGAGATATCAAACTTTAAAAATTGCAAAAAATGTCTGCCTTTGTTGTTGAGGAGCTCAGAGTAGCTTAAAACTTATTTGGAGCTTCAAATACATCGTAAGCAACAACTGACGGCCGGATGCACTACTCAATCTATCCATTTTACCTTCTATTGATAACGCTATCTCCACTTTTTCATATGAAGATATGAGATAGTGCTATATCGTCAGAAGGTAAAATGAAGGATAGATTAGTACTGAAACCGGCCGTTAGTGGATGAAATTAGTAGGAAGTTGCAAGGATGGCCCGTAGGGTCAATCGTTTCCTACGTATCAACTGTCATAAGTACTTAATATGTGGTAAAGTGTATTTAGTAATTTATTCACTCATTCAGGTAATGTGTAGGTATGTAACTTACAAAATAAGTTACATTATAACTTATTCTGTAAGTTACTTTTATATGTAACAAAATATATCAACAGCATTATTGGAAACTGCACAAATTTCAGCACAAAATATTATAAATATAAAAATCACGAGCTCTGATCACACGTGACTCAACATGCGAGTTACAATGAACGACCCTTTTAATTCAGTGTTACGACGGGAAATGGGATCAGTTACATAGTGCGTTTACATTTTGTTTGAATTTTTCAAGGTACCCATTTGAGTACAATGTTACAAGTCCCCTCCCCCGTCCACTTGATAGCTTCTGCTGGGTATATATAGCCCGGGATAGTGTGAAGAAATAGGGGTGGGGGACACCTCAAACAGAACCGTACAACCAAGGAAAAGGGAACACCATAAGAAGTACCTACATCTACACTTAAGAACCTAGGCGTATTAACGGGCAACGGTTCAAACCGTGGTCAAGAGGCAACTTCCTGCCAAGGTCAAGGGGATACCTCCTACCTGACCCCTGAGGAACGGGACTCGCTGAGAGACGAATACAGGTAACTCTCCGTATTGGTCCGTGTTACTTTGCAGAATAAAGTTTCTGCTTATCTAATATTTTGTATTAAACACCTGTACTGTTAAACATTTTTTATTAAAACTTTCCGTAGGCAGAAACTTTAAATAAATAAATGTGGGACAGTACAAATATTTAACACAAAATATTAACAATGAAGTTCTACCAAGTGCCAACAATGAAGAGTGTAAATTACATCTGTTTTCTGCCGGGCAGCTCGTAAAGTCGGGGATATGTTTACTGTCACTAACACCATGACGTTTGACTAGTAGGTAGAGTTCTAGTAGTTCTAGTAGGTTGACTAGTTGGTATTTTTTCCAATTCTACTGGGTTTTCATTTTTAATTAATTTTTTTCAGTAATGTCAAGAAACCATTTTTAAGGATAACTCTTGTTGTGTTGACACCAAAAGTCTGATGACGTTGACTATGTCATATGGCCTAAAATGTCATTTGAAATTACTATAGAGGGTGAACAAACGTTATATCCCTATCCTGTGGCAAACAATTCTTCGGTGAATCATTTTGCATCATGCCCGGACAGACTGGATATATCAGCGTCACCATTCTTACTCATATTTGGTGCCATATCAAAACCGTGACCATTGAGGAGGTAGTAGAGTTGGTGGTAGCACCGGTTGGCTTAGATTGGTGCGACTACTAGACTTTGGAGGTACAGATAGTAGTGGGTCCGTCCAGCAGTAAACTATAACATACTGAAAAATTATATATTTCTCACTTTTAGACAGCCTGTTTGCTTCTTTGTTTTTTAGAGAACTTTGCTGATACGGTCGCTATGCGACGGTCGACCTTCCACTAGGTAACTCTGTCTATTCGATATCCTATACCCTAAAAAGCGTCAATAAAATAGCGATTAGTATTTTACTTTCAATTTTAAACGATTATTTTATACGTAACAGTCAAAGTGTAGCGATCGTGATAATAAACGGAATTGATTGACATGCTTTCCTAGCGGCTAAAGCTCGCGTGTTCGCCGGTTATTTTGGGCATAATGACCGCATTGACGTAAACCCATTTGACGTGGGAAGAACCCTGAAATCCTTATTAGTTTATTGCAGTTATTGAGTTGTAATGTTCGTGAAATTAGGGTGGGGCGCACACATGCGCATGGCGCATGTGTGGCGATAGCCTATTAGTCCTCAGTGTGGTGATGGAGCTTAAGGATATTCAAATGATTCAATGCGGCTTTAATAGTTTTATACCAATTTTCAATTTTTCTGTTGGCTTGAGAATGGTAGCTCGTAGTATGTATTTCTGTTATGCCTAGCCGTTTGTTAGATTGATAAAAATATGTGATTCAAATTGCGTTCTCTGGTCTGTCGTGATTCTTGAAGGACAGCCAAATCTAGAGATTCAAAAGTATATAATTTCTCGGCTATTCTGTCTGCAGTTATGTCCTTGAAAGAACGGCTTTTGGCCGAACGGTAGCACTGTCTGTCATGGTCAACAGGTATCGGTAACCCTGGCAGTAATTGAGAGGTGAGTAAATCTTTCACTTTTTGGAAAAGAGCTGAGAGGAGAAGTTGTGTGACGATAAACTTTGAATTTTTGACACTGAACACAATGATTTTGTCCATTCACCATGTTTTTGTTCATGGATTTCCAGAAATATCTATCTGCAATCATTTTTCTTGTAGATCGAATTCTTTTTTGACTCTTTTATACTTCTCCTGGTTAAGAGGGCATGCGCCGGCAAAGACGTGTGCGCCTGTCGTTCTATATGATGCACGACGCTATATCTCTGAGTGTCTTTGTAGGAAACTGGTCTAGTAATATCTGGATATGTTAATAACAAGTCGTAATATGGATTTGCGATATCTATTTTTGTTATTGTAGGAGCACTATTTATGATCTAGTACCAGTAACGCGATCTATAAGTTTGCGAGTACTGACGTTGACTAACAGCTTGTGGTGGCTCAGGAAGTATGCGCCTAAAATTGGTTGTTTGACGTCTGCCAGGATGAACGTCCATGAATAGGTTCTTCTCAGCTTCAGGTTGAGAACAAGCGTTTTGGTTCCATAGGTTCTTATAAATGTACCGTTTGCAGTATATAGCTTGTATTCTTCTGTTGCGTGGTTGCTAAATGGCTTCTTTACTGCTGGTAAAGCAGACTGACACATTTGCTGCTGTGTCCAACAAAAAAACGTTGAGGTCGGTCACGCAGATGCGGTGGGAAGGCGAGATGGTGCAGACATCCGCCAATGGCTGCACCGAGTCTAGTTTTCCTGGTTGGTTGTGTTGTTTTTCTAAGTGCATGGTTCTATGTAGTTTCTTGCTCTATTGCGAAATCGACTGTGATTGTAACAACCCTTTTTTATGATTCACCTTGCTGCGGATTGAATTACGGTGCCGTGAAGATGAGCGGCTGTTGTTGGTATGGCGATAATTATCTATAATCTCTGTGTGTTGAGTGGGATCTTTGTAACTCCATCACTAGTGATGATAGCCGTGCTATCTGTGCTTGTAGGCTGGTGATGTCACCTGATGAAGATGGTCTGCTGGTTGTTTCTGGTAGCTGGGGTCTGGAGGAAACGCGTGGAAAGTGGTCACTAAATTAGGCGCACATGGGTCAATGATGTGAAGTATGTGTGGCGATGGCTCAGTAGTCCTCGGTGTGTTGATGGAGCGTGAGGATATTCAAATGATATAATTTGGTGAGTGATGGTTTATTATTGCTGGCACTTGTACACTCAACGAGAATTATAAGCAGACAGTATTATAATAATATATTAAATGTGTTTGCGATCGCTACATAGGATCTGTTGGCATGCAACCTTATATAGGGTAGTGCCGGGTACACAGGTGATGTAATAATTACATGTAGAATAAAGGTACAGGCACAGGGGCATACATACAGCTTATCCTTAATGGATTCTTATCTTAATTCTTACATCGTGGAATATGAAATGAGGTTGACCTTATTTAATAAACTAAACCTAAAACAATGTTATGGCATTTATTACAGTTAGTAGCTGTTGCCCGCGGCTTCGCACGCATTTTTATTTTAAAAAACTCTTCTTGACGTCATTTGACTCGACTTCACTCCACTGCACCCCACCCAACCTCACGCAATCCTGCCCTAAATTAAATGGGATAAAAAGTAGTCGATAAACGGAGGAGGATGGGGACTGGTGGGAAGATTTATTACCAACCTCTCCACCATACCCACCACCACCATCCCCACCACCATCCATATTAACTACCCCATTTCATCCGATCCCAGTCTGCCCACTCGTTCCTACCATGCCCCCATCCCATCCACCTCTCCTCACCCCATTATAAAAACAAAAAAAACCACTAAACAGAGCCTCTTTCACCTGGTTCCAACTTTTCGAAACGTACCTATAGAAATAACCGACAACTTGCAGCTCTTTTGAGTTGAACTGTCACCTAATCTCTTTGGGCAATATATTGAGTCTAATGCAAAAACTGCGGCAAAAAAACTTTTATCTTTTCCAAGGTCAGGCGGTACTTCACTGCAGTACAGTTGCTTCAGCAGTATCAAGCACAGCTTCGATCTTGCATGGGTACTGCTGCCACCTTTGGGATGGATCGGCCAAATATCAACTGGCCGCTTTGGACTCGGTGGAAAAACGAGCTAAGAGACTTATTAGTGCTAAGAGACTTACTGCTTTGACCAACGCTAAACTGCAAGCCGTGAACATCGACGCAGGGTAGCTTGTTTGTCGGTCTTCTATAGAATACATTTCTGTGAATATTTAAATACAGTAATTGCTACGAGTATATTGTATAGAGGAGCCTAAACAAGGGGCTATTCCAAGATTTCCATACTAGAACATAACTTAATATGGTAATATTACGCGTCGGCATAAGTTTAAAACCATTCTTATTTAAGTTGAAGCAGGCCGTTCCTAAAATAATAAAACGAGGTATCGGTTACGACGTTACAAAGTTGAACAAAGAAAATTAGTCAGAAACTTTCTTTTATTATGATTACAGAGAAATTCAAAGAACAGATTTCTTAACTGATGAAGTGCTTAATTCTTATAAATTCTTTAGTCGCGAGGGAAAATATATTTCAATTTATATATTCTGCGTAATACCAGCAATACTAGCGTGCTTTCATCTGCGTAGTATTTGGAAGTACATGAAGGTTTTTTTTGAGTTATACTATATATCCATAGCCCAAAGTAACCAATTTACTTTTGTGATACTCGTCTAGTGGTATCGGTGTCCGACTTTGACGCGAAAGGTCACGGGTTCGATTCCCGGGTCGGGCAACTTGTTCTAAAGTATATTTCCGTTTTTTTGAAAAACATAACGTTGCCTGGGATTAAATTTGTGACAGATTGGCGACAGACTTACCACCCGTAACATCTTGGGATCTAATATCGTCGGCCTGTCGTGGCTGCATACTAGAGTATACTTCTGCCTACCCTTTCGAGAATATATGGGCGTGACGATATTTATTTTAATTTTTGAT
>DVZN01000303.1:0-14300 GCA_018237365.1 Caria ino melicerta
CGTGCGTGGCGGCGGGCGCGCGCCGCCCGCCCGTGCTGCGGGCCGCGCTGCTGGCGGGCGCGCGCCACGCGCTCGCCGCGCTGCTGGCGCTGCCCGACCGCGCCGCGCCGCCGCTGCTGCCCGACGCCGAGGTCGGTCCCACACGGACGCGAGCGGTCGATCCTGACTACGATCGGTCGTGAGTCGCGATCGAGAAACTCGCCGGCGTCTGCGTAAATTATGGTTTCATATGTATGAGAAATTTAGTTCTTTCCGTGCCCGACGGAGAACTCGTACGAATAGTTTACGGGGACGCTTGCGAGTTTACGGCTACGTAACCAATTTTTTCACGCTCCAGGAGCGAGAGCCGCAGCCGGAGGAGCACCGCGTGGACGTGGAGACGGGCATCAACTTCGCCGCCCTGGCCGGCGCCACGGCCGCCTCGCACCACGACGCACTCGAATTATCGCTCACCAGGGCCGTGCAGGGTACCCCCACCTCATTGTATCGTTGACTAGTGACACGCCCCGGCTTTGCACTGATGCAAAACTGACACTAAATATACCACAGAATGTCTCACACTGACATCACATAAAAACCTCTAAAATTATCGTGTTTCTCTATTATATTATGCGTGTATTATACACGTAACCCTTCATCTCGAATCACTCTAATAAAACAAACTGCATCAAAATCCATTGCATACTTTTTAAAATCTAAGCATACATAGGAACAGACATACGTGAAGCAACTTTTTTATACTATTCCTATTTCTCAAATAGCAAATTACAATTTTATAAATATAACATAAATTTGAAATTTCGTATTACACAGTGAAGAGAGTAACAGTGACGTCACAGATTACACTTTTAAGAGATACGGTTTTATTCTGTTATACTTAAATTTTTACAAGAGGACCTTTATTATTCATATAAGTACACCTAAGAATATGACAATGACGACTTATTACTATTGTGACTTATTCAAGGCCTATTTAACAAAACCGGGCGATAAATTGATGCAAGTATATTATTATTAATAATTAATTTGACAGAAGCTACCGCCAACGCCAAGAATTAAAAAAATAGTGTAGAAATATTCTTTAAAAAATATATTGTCAGGCTCATATATCCTCCTCAAAAGGGTAGCCAGTGGTACATACTAGTTACATACCCACGACTAGCCGACGATATTAGGTCCCAGGTTTGACGGGTGGCAAGTAAGTCAAATGGTGTTGTTGTCCGACTTTGACGCAAGGGGTCCCGGATTCGACTCCGGGGTCGGGCGACTCGTCTATGAGTTTTTTCAGTTTTACTGAAAAACAATGTTGCCCGGGATTGGATGTATGCCCGATCGGCGCCTTACTCGCCACCCGTCACATGATACCTAATATCGTCGACTGTTCGTGAGTGCATATTAATATGTACTTCTGCCTAGCATTTCCGGGTTATATGAGCGTGACGATATTATTATCTCTTTATTTACAATTTTTTCTTATTTTCTATTTCTGTACTGTTAACATAATAGATAAAAACATTAAAAAATATAAGAAATAGGTATGTCGATCGGACCGTATTACTATTATTTGAATAGTTTAGTCTGTGAACGTCAGAATTACCATGTTCATGCTATCAACGTGTTCTGTGCTGGGTTACCCCGAGTGAGCGTAGCGGGCCTGCTTGCATGTGGCGGCGCAGGGCGCGGCGGCGGCGAGGCGCGCGGGCGGCTGGCGCGCGTGTCGCAGCTGACGGGCTTCTCGGACCCCGTGTACGCCGAGGCCATCGTCGCCGTCAACCAGTACGACATCGTGCTCGACGTGCTCGTCGTCAACCAGACCGGTCCGTGCCACCCCACGCCACACTCCGACGTGACGTCCCGAATGATATCACGTCGTCTACCACTCGTAAAATTGTCGGAACCGTCATTTTATATTTGGCATATTGTCGGTGCCATCCTCTATATACTTCGACCTAATACCTATGTAATATGACGTCATTTTCCATTCGTCGTATCGTCGGTGCCGTCTTCTATACACCGTGACGTAACATCTGTATAATACGACATGACGTCTTGAATGAAAATGATTTCTGCTCGTCGTATCGTCGGTGCCGTTCTCTATATACTACGACGTATCACCCGTATAATAGTAAAAATATATACAGACTATGTAAATTGTACTAGAGTGAATCCTAATTAAAAACAAAATGGCCGACCATAGATTATAATACGGTGTGTGTGTGCAGACGACACGCTGCAGAACTGCACGGTGGAGCTGGCGACGCTGGGCGAGCTGCGGCTGGTGGAGCGGCCCGCGGGCGTGGTGCTGGCGCCGCGGGACTTCGCCACCATCCGCGCGCACGTCAAGGTCGCCTCCACCGAGAACGGCATCATCTTCGGGAACATCGGTACGCTCCCCCTTTACATACAGGATGGGCATCCCTAATGCATCTTTATTTTTGCGTTTTTTTTCTGAATAAATTTATAGCTCTCTGCCAGCTCTACAGTTCTATTAGACTCTTAGGGCGAGTAGGGTTCAGCCAAAATTTACATTATTTTTGGCTTTAAAACGGCCCGCCCCAAGGGTCGTTCTGCGAGACTGAACCTCGACTTGGGGATAATCGTGACTAAATTATTTATAAAAGGAATCGCGGCATCCTTTCGGTATCTGAAAGAAGACGTGTGGCCACGCCGTTGTATAAATGATGTTATGTAAATTGTAATCGGATCCGTCATTAAGATCCGTCTATGCGTGAGGACGATCATGTCGTCTAAAGTTTCCTTGAATTTCCTCGTAATTGTTCCTCATCCCCCCTTATGGTGGCGGCGATGAAGCGTATCCTGCGCACGTACCGAGCCGGTGTTCGTCCGCAGTGTACGAGGTGTCGGGCGCGGGGCAGGAGCGCGGCGTGGTGGTGCTGAACGACATCCACATCGACATCGTGGACTACATCCAGCCGGCCGCCTGCAGCGACGCGGACTTCCGCCAGATGTGGGCCGAGTTCGAGTGGGAGAACAAGGTCGCCGTCACCACCACGCTCACCGACCTGCGCGACTACCTCGCGCACCTGCTCGCCTCCACCAACATGCGCTGCCTCACGCCGGACAAGGTAACCGCGGACCCGACGGTACATTCATTGATCACACTATAAACTCCACCATCCTACCGAAATAGACGAACGACGATCGAGAGGTAAATGTCTCCCCTCAATCATCGCCTGAAGAGACCGTAACCAAATTATTACCCGACTGCAACGCAAAGAAAGCTTATGTGTTAAACTGTCTATATACGTATGTATGTATGTTCCTTTGTGGCACTCTAATACCACACGCGTGAGCCTTTTGTGATGATTCTTACGTTAACCGATTTAGTGTCAAAATACTACGCTTTAATTTGACGTTTAAAATCCTTGCAAGTTTGTACATGTTTGATAATTTGACAGCGCTAAATATGCCCCATCTCTTTTTATTGTTATGTAGTTTAAGGGAGATAGAAATAACGTAGATAGCAACAACGCCAAAGTACAGTACAATAATTTCCGATGTCTGTTCATGATATAGTATACTTGTGTGTACAGGCGCTGTCGGGCCAGTGCGGCTTCATGGCAGCCAACTTGTACGCGCGCTCGATATTCGGTGAGGACGCGCTCGCCAACCTCAGCATCGAGACGCCGCTGTCCCGCCCCGGTGCACCCGTCGTGGGACACGTGCGCATCCGGGCCAAGAGCCAGGTGCGACACACGCACGCACACACCCGCACACATCCGCACCTGCACACAAACGCACCTACGCACACTCGCACCTACCCACACACGCACCTACACACACACAAGTACACGCATATGTACACGCAAGCGTGCACGTACATGAACACAAGCTATTGCACTCACATGTACACATACATATGTATGCACACGAGCACACAGAGATATATTTATACGTACATGTGCGCACGTGCTCAAATGTGACATATTTCAATAATACTTTTAATAGGGATTGCGATCCAGTAGTGTTTTCAATCTGGCCGAATTTCGCCAGAATGTCCTTGCTCTGTTCAGATCCAGTCGCACTCGGTTGCATTGATTAATTAGCAATAATTACTCTTTTTCATTCCACAATACATTTTTTTATATATAATTCACAGAGTGTACATAATTATAAAAGAGTTGCGTAGCGTAACTTCTACTGCACCGATTATGATAAATCAAGTATGCAGTTTTCCGGATTGCGATTTCTTATACAAATGAGTTTATTTCAGAAAGTTGTGGATTCCATTTTTAGAGTTTTATAGTTTTACATGCTTCAGGAGGGCATCACAAGCACGTAGATGGTCGGTTTTTCAGAAATTACAGAGACAGATTCCCTAAACATACGTTGCCTATAAATACTAAGTTAGCTCGTTGCCAATCTGTTGCTGGGATGTGCAAATGTGCCTTGTGCAAAAAGTTAATTTACTCGTTACTTTATCCTCCAAACTGGAACACGTCAACTGCATGCACTGACGTTATGGCGAAAGGAATAGATAAGAAGGTGTTCCCAATCCGGACGAGCTGCTGCGAAGCTCTACCACTGTTGGGTATCTTTTCGAGTAATCATGACCAGTGTTATATATCAATCAGCCCCAACGATTCGGTACAATCAATCATCATCAGTGCTCGGCAGCATACAGCCCAAACATTTTGATGATGATTGATTGTACGGACGACATATATTGTAGTTGATTAAAACGACGAGCTTGAGTACTGTAAGTTGTGGCGGACGTTTATTACGTACTGAGGCTTGAGCTCGTGTGGAAATCCCGTGCCCCTTCACAAGGGCAGGTAGAAGGCGCCGGGGCGTCGGCCCCCTGTCCTTGGCTTCGTTCGGAGGCCACGTCATTGGTTAGGGAAGGTGGGTCCTGAGGCTTGTGTCCTGTGTAAACTGATATATTGGGGAGTGTACGTTACCGTTTGTACTTCGTACAACCAGCTAGTTAGAGGTCACGGTGTTAGTGACATTACGTCTATGCTCGCCTTTTAGGAGCCGTCTGGCAGGAAGACACACGTTCTAAGCTCAGACCGACTTGGGGTAGTATGTGTGAATGTTGGATTTTGGCTTGCAGGGCATGGCGCTGAGCCTGGGCGACAAGATCAACATGATGCACAAGCTGCCGCACAAGGCGCCCGCGCCCACCGCCGCGGCCTGAGCGCCGCGGCCTTCATTAAGTATTGCACGCCTATCGCCATATCTAATGACAGCTAAGAGTTGAACCACATCATCGCCATTTTCAGTCGCACTATCCTTTTCTCGCGCACAGAATTTCCGTCGGACAGAGCGAAAAAGATAGAGGAAAGTCGATCGGCTATTCTAAGCCTGATCGTTCTAAGTGTCGGAAAAATCGAAATGTGAGCCAAATTTTTGAAAAATGAAATATATAATAAATATTAACCGAAAAAGTTTAAAAATATTAAGCATCGTCATTAGATATGACGAAAGACAATTTTTAATTTGAATAGGTTTATTCATAAGACATAGATTTATTTGTATTCATTTCAAAGTTAATATTAATTATGTCAGTTATTATTTTGTGTTGAAATGGTATTCCAAAATATATGCGATGAAATATCTAATTTTGGGTTTTCATTTGTAACACATAACATTTAAACAAATATTTAAAAAATATTTAGTAAGTAGCCCGCTTAAATTAAGTATACTTATAGGCCATATCGGCCTGTAAAAATACAAGCCAGCAATTGACCTGTAATCTGTTCTTAGTAGTTCATAGAACGAATGCACAAAAAACACGTGTCCAGTACACGTACAGTAGCGATGGGATTAGCCTGTATAATCGCATGTAAAAAGTTAGCCTGTCAAAACGTAACTATTACAGCGTGAGACTTTATAGGGATCTAGAGATTTCACAAGGACACTAATTTTTAAACAGACTGCCATTTGTCCTCTATGCCATTTGCCATATCAGAAGGGAAATCGGGCCCAATTCTATGTCAGGGGTGATATTTTTGAACATTCAGCGATGATTTCGAAATCTTCGCTGAATATTCAAAAATACGAACTTTGGTCACATTCGTCACATTTAGTGTCCGTGATTGGCGAGTATTTTATCCATCGGTAATTTCGAAATTATCGCTGGATGTTCAAAAATAGCACCTCTGGTCGAATTCGAGTACACGAATCCAGCTTTCCTTACTATGTTTTCCTTCACCGTAAAAGCACTCAGAAAATGTGCGTAAGTTAGAAAACCTCATTAATACATGAAGGGGTTCGAACCTGAAATACCGGAGTGGACGTCCGAAGCGACCGACCATTAGACAATCGGGGTGTTAAATACTATTGAGTTGAAAATAAAAAGCCATAGTATGAAATAAATTAGTTTATTGTGACATATCAGATGTTCTTGACATGGTAGTGGTCGTATCCCGTAACAAAATCAACAGTACAAATAATAAAAATAATTTACGATAGCGATAAGATAATGGATTGGTTAAACAGTACAGTCCGCCTCGCCAGGTCTCGCCCCGTCGACACCTGCGAATAAACACTGCGGGTTAATATTTACACTAGCACCTGGGTGATCGACCGACCGACTGACCGACCTGGGGACAAGTAAAAAAAGAAAAGCCTTTCCGGATTCGAACCTCGGTCCTCCGACTTAGTAGCCGCCCGTCTTATCAATTGGGCTAATACAATTTTGTAGATGTCAACGAAATTTACTTTCGTATTCTAATGATAATATTCGAAGCAAATTTTCATGTCGAGTTACAGAGGTATTTTTATGTATAGTCGTGTTATTCCGGGCTCCTTAGCTACCTTCCTGCCAGACAGCTCGTATAAAGAGAGCATAGGCTTACTGTCACTAACACCGTGATCTCTTACTTGGTGGCTTGCAGTGGCTCGCCCGGGTAAATAGTTAGTACCGTTACCGCCTTACATATGTCTACCGCCATAATCGGGTAAAGTAGACAATAAACTTACTTTTACACGAGATCTAACATCCCGGCCTCAGGTTGGCAATGCACCATTACCACCTTTGGTGTCTATTGGCGGCGTGAATTTCTTACCATCAGGAAATCCGTCTGCTTGTTTGCCTTCCAATACTATAAAAAATGTAGAGGATATATGGACTAAAATATTTAATAATGTACCCACATTTTTTCATTTCAAGGAAATTAATTTTATTCCCGTAACAGTTATTTATACACATAGCAAAAGTGTAGGAAAGTGAATTCTGTACATTGAATAAAATTTCCAAAAAAACAGTCTATACGACTACAAGTGGGCAGCAGAACAAATTTTGAGATTTTCAGAATTTTTGTCTGTCTGTCCGTCTGTGGGCATACAAAATATGCTCACAGCACTTACTTTTAATAATTAAATACTCCAGTTTACCTACACCTATTTAATGCAAAATAAATGAATTAAATCGAATACTTGGCAGCATCTGACGTCTTAACGACAATGTAACTAATCATTCATTTCGTATTATTTTAGTCGAAATATTTGAACCTTTGTCAAGAAATCATGCGTCAATAAGCGCCCACTGTGTTGTTAGACTCGACAAAATAAGAAATATGCAATGACAAATTTATACAAATACTTATTATGCTATGATGTATTATAAAAAGCTATAGATACGTTACCTGCCTACAAATTCACATTTCAAAGTTACTAATTTTATTTTCTGCTACATATTTATGTTTATAGCATGAAAGAAGTAAAATTTGTGAATTTTTAATACTTTCGCATGAAAAGAAATGTTTTACGATGGTCGTGTGATTGTTTCAAGTTTTGTAAATACAAAATGTATAGTGTCTTAGCTAAGTTTAAAGGCTTAGCCAAGGTAATACATGGTGTATTGCCAACCTGAGACTGGGATATTTAAATAAACAATGCACCTACATGTAATACATACTTATTCTTCTTCCTCCTCTTCTTCTTCTTCCTCCTCCTCTTCTTCCTCCTCCTCCTCTTCTTCTTCGACTTCTTCTACAACTTCCTCTTCCTCTTCGGGTTCAGGTTCAAAGGCGGGTTCGTCATCCTCTTCTACTGCTTTGACGTCTTCCTCGCCCTCGGGGGAGTCGACGTCGCCCTTCTTTTTGCCGGGCCTTTCACCGAACCACTTGGGCAGTCTCGCTGTTCACAGATAAATAATAAAAGTCCCTGAACAAATCACAAATATTGATCTAACTCCCAAGTAAGCAATTTATTTGCTTTCCATATGGGTGTTAGTTAACGATATATATCTACAAGAAATACATATATATACCGGAATAAATTTAATAAACACCCAGAAATGCAAAACACACAATCGCCCGCCCCCGTCTGGAATTGAACCCGCTCGCTTTTCGTCGACGTGGTAAGACAAGTACGCTCACCACTCTGCTATTTTTAATTCCTCTAGCGAGACGGTTATTTTAATGAACATTAAAAATTTTACCTATTAGTATGTAGATGTTACTAAACACATTTCAGCTAGAAATAAAAAATTATACCTCTAAATTAAATTTGACTGTATTTTAAAGTAATTATGTAAAAAACTAGATAGTTATAAAATGAAAAATACATTATTACTCTATGGAAAAATACTCTGTATTTTGTTTTTAATTATTACTTTATTAACTCAAAACCAAATGTCCTGTAATTATCATACTTTCAAATAAATCTCACCCTAAAATGTTTTTGAAAAAATTTGACTTGACGATGTAATTGATGGTATTTATTCAACTAAAATCCACAAGACCTTTAACCAGACATAGTTTATAAAAATCATTTTTACTTTTCCACAAAAGTATAAGTGATTTTTATAAACTATGTCTACAATGGAATTCCACCAAGTGCCTACGAAAAGAAGTATAGAAACTACCTTTTAACTAAACCTAAGTTATTTCTGATCTGTATCTAGCAAATGACTTAACAGTAAATAACACACGTGAATGCATTCTTGGAATAAAACATGAAAAATTATCATTCCATTGTACATACCCTTTTGCCTGCCGCCGAACTGGTCGGCTCTCTCTTGCCACACCTTCTCGATGAAGTCCTTGTTCAGTTTTTCAAGGTCCTATGGGAATGGTTAACACAAGGGTAAATCAAGGATAAAAGGAAATTCGTGGTGCATTCTGTGCCAAAAAATTTCAACGATGCATAATGTAACATTTAAAAAATGGATTGGAGGTGGGCATCCTCATGGGAAAAACCATGCCGAGTGGACATGAGAACATGCCGACATAGGAACTTAAAATATAGACACAAACAATATAATCGACTCCTCCTCTTACTTTTAGTTCGGTTCATGAACTCTTCCATCTTCTCTTTCCATACCTTATCCCAATACTCAGCCGTTACTGTATCGTAACCCTGTATTGGAAATAGTATTTTACATTTATTACTCGACACTTTAACAGTATAAAATTCTTATACCCCATGCTCTATTACTTAAGATACTTTTTATTTAATAAAATTACGACTATATTGCCCATTACGACTAGTTGACTAACTAATCTTCATAAAAACTTAGTATGTATGACCATTGTACTTGCGCATCGTACTTCATGCTTTACGACTGCATTGCCTATTGCGAATATATGGTTACTTAGTCAATTAGTTGAAGTGGGCAATATAGTCGTAAGATTAATTTAATCTTCAAAAAAATTAGTCTTTATGACTATTGTAGTTACTTGTGAAGTATGGTCTTCATAAGATATGTAAATGCCCAGCAGGTAAAATCTCTCACAGATTATTTATTTTAATATCATAAGTATTTTTTACTTCGGAAATTTCAAGTAGAAAATTAAATGTTAACAATAAGCTCAACTTACTCCTTCAAACAATTTCTTTTTGTCGTCATATGAACGTGTGTCGACACGCCTCTCGTATTTTGAGGCGACCTGGATTTTAGGCTGAAACATGAACGAATTTATTAGATATACCATGGCTATAATATTAATAATATTTTTGACGAGCTAAATAATACTTACAGGGTGCTTGCCTGTGAGTGCTTCGGGGTCAAGACCTTTTTTGAGAGCTTTGTGCCTCAGCTGCTGCTTTTGTCTTTCTTTGAGCTCTTTTAACTGTTAACAAATTAACATTATCAGATATAAATTTGTCGTTTTCTGGAATTCTGTATCGTAGATACAATAGATGTAATTTTAAATTTATTTTTCACTTCATATCCTTCGTCTTAGCCATATCCCTTATATATAGGTCGGCTACCTATATCTAGATGATTTGACAAGGGTGCCAGTTTTTACAAAGAGTGACTGCCATCTAAACTCTGCAACCCAGAAGGGAAATCAGGCCCAATCCTAGATTAGGTCGATATTGAATACACGAATTAGGATTTCCTTACGATGTTTTTCTGCACCGTAAGAGCACTCAAAAAGTGTATCTATTTAGCTAGAAAAACCCATAGCTCGAACCTGGACTGCTTTAATGAAATTCCAAAGCCATAACCAATAAACCACTCAGGATCTATCACTACATATTCTCAGAAAATAATTTATGATAAGAAAACGGAAGCTACTTAAAATTCATAATATAGATTTTTTTTACAATGAATAAGGTCGGTATTTGGCCATCATCTCACCTGATGTGACGATGTGGTCGAAGATGGAACATGCCAACCTAGATACAGCCTATTCACTTTGGCCTTAAAAATGATTAGATTGTATTGTTCCGGGAATACACCCGCATTGGCCGCTCAATGAGTGGAATATCAACTACAAAAGTGTGGACTGCCAGCGTCTTGTGTGCGGAATAAATAAGCACGCGATAACCGGGCAGTCGCAATGCGAGAGCCGCGCTATTCGTCAAAATAAGCGTATTACATAAGATGCCGTTCTCAAATTGTTTGTTTATTGCTGAATGTAGTGTTCGCTAGATACTAGCGCCAAACGCAATTGTTGAACAATTAGTGTAACTAATAAATATAATATGATAAAGTGTCAAAACTCAAATGTAAACATACTTTTACCCTATGTTGATGCAGGCTTAAAAACGCACTTTTAGTTCACTGATCGTTCTGTAGAGGACACTCTGTGATTATTGTCTATTTTTCGCAATAGCTAGTTACATTATATAAATTAGCGAAAATTTTACAATTATCGCGAGATTTCTGCTATAGCTAGGCTATTGCAAGTTACGTGATAATACTGCCGGTGAAATTGACTTGAAATAACATATACTGAGTGCTACTCACGTCATAGTCTTGCCTTTTTTGTCTCTCTTCAAGATCATATTTTTCTGTTTCTAATTTTACTATACATTCCCAAAGTTCGGTAGCCTTCTGTCGGAGCTTGTCCACGGAGAGACCTTCAATATTTAGGGGCTTGATGCGGATTGATAAGGAGATTTTCTTTTCTTCTTCCAACTGTTCCTTGGTCTTATTGCGCTCTAATTGTGCACTGCTGAGACCAAACTGTAACATATGAAGATTTACTCGGTTATTTTTTCTGTAGAGTTTCTGTTTTTCTTACAAAAGACAGAACTCGAAAAAAAGATAATATTTTGGGGTTCGAATCGGGGTTCCGGTTTTATATCCGCCCGTCTAACCAACTGAGCTGTTGAAAATCGTTGAAGCCGTTTCCGAGATCCCGATTGTATAAATATATTATAGTATTGTAATAAAATAAATATTCTTAGGCAAACCACACATATTGATGTAACCCGAAAGTAAGTTAATTATTTGCTTATGTTATGTGTGTTAGCCAACGATATTTTACATAGCAGTACATATATAAATACTAGAATAAATTTAATAAATACCCAGACCCAGAAATGCGAACGTTCATCATGTTCATCTATGTTTATCACACAAACGCCCGCCCCTGTCGGGAATGGAACCCGAGCCTCGCTATTCGTCGACGTGGCAAGGCAACTACATACCACTTGGCTAGCGAGACGGTCAAATTGCTTGTTTAAAGGCATTAGATATGATTTACTCACGTTATCACTCTTCTTCTGGATGGTGAAGTTAGGGCCGGTTTTGCTGGACTCTTTCATGGCTTGGAGCATAGCTTGGCGTTTCTTCTCGGCTTCCTCCAACCTCTGCCTCTTCTCTTCGATGTCGCGTTGTTTCTTCTCCTCAATTTCACGAATTCTCCTTTCTTCTTCTTCCTTTTTCTTTTGAGCGAGGCGTTTCTCTTCTTCAGCGCGAGATACCTGGTTGGAAATAAAATGTTAGTGACTGAACTTTGCTATCGTTACATCGTCAATATAACCACCTGTAAATATACTTACTTTGCGCTTAGCCTGCTTCTCCTTGAGGCGCTTAAGTTCATCTTCTTCCTTTGCCCGCTGTTTACGCCATTCGTTAATGTATTCCTTTAATTGTTCATCTAAATCAGACCGCTTCTGATCTTGACGCTGCAAACAATGATATTTGTTAAAAGGATTTCTAAAATGCTATAATTTTAATATGCGCGTGACTATCGTATATAATTCTTAGGTAGTGAAACTGCAAAACAAATGATTTCCTGGTTCCGTGCACCCCTAATTTTTCTATGGGACCACCTCAGAAGTGTACCCTTTTAAGCACAAAAATAATTTTGAAAATCGGTCCAGAATTAGCAGAGAAATCGGTGAACATACAAAACAAAACATACATACAGTCGAACATAGAACCTCCTTTTTTAACGTTGGTTGAAAAGCAAATTCCATGATCTTGAATCATTAAAATGTACATAAACTCTTATTTTCCTTCTGCTTCATCACATTTAACCCCGTGTTGGTCTTTGTTGCTTTCCTGCCTGACAGCTCCTAAAAGGCGAGCACTAGCACCATGATCTCTGACTAGATGGTAACTTTCGCAGCGACTCGCCCGGATTAGTACTACCTCTTTATCTATTCTTGCTGCCATGGCGTTAATGCTTGCCGTTGACGTGTTCCGATTTGGGTAATAAGTTAGCCGGAAAATTCATTTTGCATGCGGCCTAAAATCTCGGTCGTGGCCTCACTGCCACCTTTGGTGTCTATGGGCGACGTGAATTCTTTACCTCTACAAATCTGTCTGCTTGTTTGTATTTCAATATTGTAAAAAAAGAAAACGGAAAACTCCTCCACGAAAAACGATTCATCATTAGTTATCATTTAATACCTACTAATTTTGTTAAATTAAATCTAGTTATGTATGTATGCATTTTTGCAGCTGATTATACACATACACGAAACACATAACTTTTCTTTGGGCAGTCGGGTAAAAAGAAGAAATGTTTGATATAATTACCTTGATGAATTCTGGGTCTCCCTCACCCCTGTAAAATTACATCCAATGTTAATTATTCAATTAAAATAATATTTATTTGTTAATATTACGAAACGTTTTAACTGTCGCAGTACATATAGCGATTGTTACGATGAAATTATTATATTATTTCTTTTTGTCTCAGTGTCGTTGTATAGTACCGTGTTACAATCAATATTTAATATTCTTTGTTACATAATAGCTTAGTAAACACTTGATACTTGTTATTTCCATTAAACTCTGCCGTATCTTGGTGTTACAAATAACATTGTTATAAAATTTTGTCAATAAAGCATGTCTGTGCTGATTCTGTTCTGGGTTTGTGTTTGTTTGCGTACATGAATAATGATAAACATAGGAGAATGGTTGACATACAATAATATTACCTTATTATTCGACTATGGGGTTGCCATGCCACAGGGTTAAGACTAGATTATCATGCAATAGTCTGGAGATATGTCAGCTCGACAAATATTTCCACTGACCGACATATTCTGTACAGGCGCGGGCGCAACTCGGTTAGTGTAAAAATAGAATTTCTATCAAGAGTTAAAAATAACCGTCTGTATGTTCGAGAATTTGGATTCGGAATATTTTTAACACAGGGAAGATGTCCCAATATCATGCGCCCACGCATAGTTAATATGAGAATTATATAGTTAGTGACACCACAGTGAGCGGTGCAACTTACGCGATCGATGGTCTACTCCTAGAAACAGAAAATAACAATCAGCCTCTACTACATTGTACATATTTATCAGACAGAGAAGCAGTGAGAAAATTATTTCGCACATTCAAATATAAAAACGTTATTTTTAATTTAAGAAACCCAAAAACAGTGGCGTAGTTAGGTGGACAAGGGCCCCGTTGCATTGAGAAAAATCAGACCCCCTTTTGTCACGTAGCTTGAGCTTATATAAACCTTCAAAATCATAGATAGGAATATGAGATATAGTGAGTTCAACTTATTAGGCTACCCTCTATTTTCAAAGCTTAAACTCAAATCATTTAATCATGTGAACCAAAAATTTGAATTTATGACGCTTTAACAATTTTTAAGCTACCACCAGTAAACGTGACCACTCAC
>DVZN01000304.1:0-14292 GCA_018237365.1 Caria ino melicerta
TAATCGTGGGTGTTCTAGTATATCTACTGGACTTACGAGTCATGGAGATACTAGCACACCTCTGCCTACCACTTCGGGGATAATAGGCGTTAAGATACTTTTTATGTAGGTATTTCTTTTTTCTTTACTATTTATTATTTTGAGGAGTTTATATGGCGCACGAATTTTGTGATGGCCAGTTCTATGAAAATGAGAGATGTATAGTATTGCCGTGCGTCCTCAGAACGGCAACCACGACCAGAGCCGGCTGGGCAGTCGGCACGGGCCGGAGCGCGTGGACGCCATGAACATGCTCGCGCTGCTGCTGCCGGGGATCGCCATCACCTACCAGGTACTCTTACATATACCCTACACACTATCTATATATTACAGCTGTGGGTATACATTTTCACAACCACGCTAACACTTCCTTTTACTAAAATTGTGGACAGGGTGAAGAAATAGGTATGACGGACGGGCAGGTGAGCTGGGAAGAGACGGTGGACCCGGCGGCGTGCAACACGGAGGACCCGGTAAACTTCGGCAAGAAGTCGCGCGACCCGTGCCGCACGCCCTTCCACTGGGACGGCGGCGACAACGCCGGCTTCTCCGACACGCTCGGCCGCACGTGGCTGCCCGTCGCCGACAACTACCACTGCCTCAACGTCCGCAATCAGGACAAAGCGCCCAAAAGTCACCTAAAGGTTCGTTACATTTATTGTGTATCACGATTCATACTAGCTTTCATCATATTTCATTTTTAAGTGACATTTAAAAGTGACTAATTTTATTTTCTAGTGAATATTTATGATTACAGCATGAAAGTAAAATTTGTGAATGAAAATGAAAAAAAAAATGAAAATAGTTTATTAGCATACAAAAAATACAATAAAAACGTATAATACTTTGCATGAAAACAAATGTTTTTGCGTTAGTTGTATGATTATTTCAAGCTTTGTAAATACAGAAAGAGCTTTTTAATACAACATGTTACCGAATATTTTATTCATGGGCGATTTCGAAATCATCGCTGAATGTTCAAAAATAAGCACCCCTGGTACATATTTATGATTATAAAATGTAAGAAGTAAAAAAGTGTATTTATAATGCTTACGCAAAAAATGTAATATTTTTTTACGAAAGCTGTATAATTATTTCAAGCTTTGTACAAACAGGGAGGCATTTTTATTGCATTTTTTATAAATCTGTTGAAATATTTTGACAGATGAAACTGGCAAATAATGAGAGATAACGTATTTAGTTTGTTAAAAATATTTAGTTTCATACGAATACGCCGATTTCGGAAACTCTTAACACCACCCTCGGATAATAATAGAGCGATTTGATCGTGGAAATGTCAACCTAGGTCTCACAGAGTACCTACAGCCATCCATTCGCAATGTATTTGTGTTTGACAACTACCACTGCCTCAATGTCAACAACCAGGATATACTTAGCACCCAAAAGTAACTTAAAAGTTTCATTACATTCATTTTTTCTTTCTAGTGAACTGCCATCAGTCTCAAAAGAGTCAATTCTAATGCTTCCTAAATTAAAAATATGGTCTCTTGAGGCGCTTAACCACAATTAAAGTGTTACATTTTTATACAATTTGTTATTTTTTTATAATCCTGTACCATCTCACTGCAGGTCAAAGGCCTCCTTTCCTTTGTCCACTCATCACGTTCCTGGGCAACATTAATCCCAATCTCTCATGTGGGAGGCCAATTATTCGTTTTTATAAATAATTAAACATCGTTACGCCCATATATCCTCGAAAGGGTAGGCAGAGGAACATACTAGTATACAACCACGATTAGCTGACGATATTAGGTCCCATGATGTGACGGGTGGCAAGTCCACCGCCAATCAGGCACAAACCCAATCCCAGGCAACATTATGTTTTTCAGAAAAACAAAAAAAACTCATAGAGATTAAGTTGCCCGACAAGGGAATCGAACCCGGAATCTCTCGCGTCAAAGTCGGACACCGACACCATTCGACCACAGAGGCGATTTGTTTTTATTTTGCTATTTACATTGTCTAGAGTAAATTATATTGACTCACATTTGGCAGTTTTCTTGGCTGAGCGGTTAGTGTACACTCCTAATCACGCCGAGGAATAACGAGGTTCGGGCTCGATACTCGACGGGGCCAGGCGCTGTGTGATGAACACAGACTTCGTATTTCTGGATCTGGATTCTGATTGTCTATTAAATTTAAAGACGTAAACCAATCGACGTCATCGATAAAAGAATAAGAACGATGAATTTGGTAGGTGCTAGCCGCGACGCTTTGGTAAAGTGGTTAGCACGTTAGCCCGGAACCCCACAGGCGCTGTAAATTTTTTAGTTCTTTTTCTGATTAAAGACGTACAAATAAATTTTATTCCACTCTTATTCAGTTCTACAAGGATGTAGCGGCTATAAGAAAAACTCGGGCTGTGAAGCACGGTGATGTGGACACCAGGGCTATGTCTAAAGATATCATCGTTGTTACAAGGTAATCACAATACACAATATATTGTAGCCATAAAATTACAATTTTACAATTACTTTCACTCAATTGTTATGACAATCATATTTTACACCCATTCTATAAAAATATCCTTTAAAATATACAACACATACCAAAATCTCATTCCTAAAAGGTTGGCAACAAATTCGTGATTGTAATTGTTCAGAGACGGAAATAATCACTTACTATCAGGTGACCTATTAGTAGGTAGATAGGAGATATCTCGTAAAATGGAAACGTCGCTTAACAATGAATTTATAGTATAAAAGTAGATTTGACCCGCGTTTTTGTAGTCAAGGCGGGCGATGTGACGTCACACAATGACGTACCGTGAGCGCAATTTCAAAATCCTACATAACATTTTTACCTATAGTAAAATTTTTAAGATTTTTTCACTGTTACAGAATGACGAAGGCGATTATGTGATGTCGTTATTCGTATATATAATCTTTCTCCAACGATAACTCACGAACGCCTTATCCGATTTCGATGAAATTTATGGAAATCGAGGCGGTTTAATGGTCAAGTGTGTTAAGAGCTGGATCGATCGGTTGAGCTGTTTAAAAATTATTTAAGAAAAACATTTAATCGTAATAAGTATTAACGTTACTTGGCAGGTTACTCCCAGGCGCGCCGGGCGTCATCGGTATTGTCAACCTGTCCAGTACCACACAAACCTTAGACCTGTCGACACTGCACTTACTGCCCATCAAGATGCGGGTCATCGCATCCGGCGTCGATTGCATCATCCAGAAAGGGTAAAACATTTTTCAGATTCTAACATAACAGAACTAATGTAGCTGACGAAATCTGGGTTAAAATACAGCAAACAGCACTTTTTAGGATTCTGTCCATCAGTTTGTCGCAGACACGTAATACTAACATATAGTCTACCATCATTGAAGGGCTATTTGCGTCTATTTTTAAAGAGATAGCTAACTCAAAATCTCAAAAAAAATTCTCAAAAGATAGCTCAAATAATTTAAAAAATGGTAATAACTAAACATCTCCATCGCACCATTTCTGTTCACACATTTTATTTTTCGATCTATCCATTACCCAAAGCGTCCACTTCAACATTTTGTACATTTCTCAAAATGTCCACTTTCACAATTCGTCAATTGCACTAATTTGGACTTCGATGGTAGTTTTATAAAACAATTTAGTAGTTGTTAGACTTTATTTCAAACTAATTATCGATAATTTAAAAAAAACTTTACTAACTGTTAACCCATCTCAAACATTAACAAGAATTAATAGTTGAGTGATTTCGCACACAGATGAATGTTATAAAAAAACTGTTAATTGCAAATTTACCACATTGAGTAACCTGTGCAAAATTCTGTCTTTTCTTCTTGAGATTACGGGTTTGATTCGATGCGGTATACTCAATGTATAGATAGGTCTACTTGCCCTCTGACCCTTTGAACATTGTGGGAAAATAAACCATTTAGACATGGAGACCGCTGGGGAGAGTAGATCGTAGGGTAGTAAACTATTGTATCTAATTTACTTTACAGTTATATTTGTTACTGCCAAAGGCGTATTTTTTTAAGGAGCTGATATGTTAAATCTGGATAGACTTCAAGACTACACGTGTACCAAATTTCATCATGCAGTCTAGTTGTATTGTATTATGATTACGTAAAATACATCCAAAGATTCACAAACTTCCGCATTTATTTTTCAGAACAACACTGGCAAAAACCAACCTCCCTATATCCGGACATTGCGCGGTGGTGTTGGAAACTGTAGAAAAATGCTGTTAAATAATAAATGGCACTCAATAATTGTTCCTATTATTATTATTTATTTTTGGAATGGATTTACAATCGGAGAACTGGTCACTAGAATAAATTAGAATTATTTGTTGTTTATTGTTTCAATTGATAAATTCATATCTTCACGCAATGTTCCTTGCGAGGTACAGAGTATAGTGTTACGATCCCTACATACTTACCTACTTTCCTCCACATTCATTACTCTCTTCATACAAACACGGAGGTTTCGAAGACTTGACACCAGCACCCTCGGAAAATAGGTACACGAGCGATTTGGTTGGGAAATGTCAACCTAGGTCTCCCGTGTAACTGTAGTCATCTACATTCGCATTGTCAACAAGATATATAATTACAAAAAAAAATCCCTTGTTGGCCTGGGCTCCTATTTAGAATCGACATCCTGCCCCCCACTACCCTACTTCAGGTGAGCATAGGTTTACCAAAAAGACCACAAATAAAGCACTGCACAGCAATTACCCTAATAGTTTTTCTTTTTTTGTCATTGTAATGTCAGTGTTTAACATTGTTCTATTACAGGCTGGATTTTAAGTATCTGTTACATAAGACCTTATGGCATATGTTAGTACTGTTATTTATTCTGTGCTATTTGCCTAGTTACAAGACAGTGTGAGTCACTGGCCTTCATTTCATAGCACAAGATAGGGAAACTATTAGTAATCTTTGCCGATAAGGATTGAGAACAAAATGTGTTATGCTTTAAAATGATGCTGTTCATATTAATAAGGTTTCTATTACCATACATACCATTTTTTTTCCTCATTCTTTTAACAATCACAAAGGGACAGGACCTGCTGGCTTGCTTATAACACCAATTAACTCTACCTCCATAGTCTCAATGTTAGTTTTTAGAGCATTGGACAGCAAGCAATAAACTTGAAGACATACCCGCTGATTAGATTATACATTAAAAACTATAATAAATTATTTGCATGAAAGGAAAAGCTACATTTAAAAATATATATTTTTTACAGCTTTTAATAATCTAGAACTTATAACTAATCAACCACTAATTTTATAAATGTTTGATAATTTTTCAGTGGGTGTATTATGTTTATAGTATAATATTGTACTTCAAATTTAAAACAAAATATGTTACTTGTATAAAAACTATGGAATTTCACTAAATGTTTTAATATTTAAACAAAGGATGAATCATGGATAACAACATGCATGTTGCAACAAATCTTATTGTTGGAACATTGTTAATATGTTATGAAAATAATTAATTCTTTCAAGGAATTTTTTACTCATTATCTGTCCGTCGTTGACTGTTTGGCTAGCCAAGTAGTGAGCATAGTTTCTTTACCATATTGACGAATAGCAAGACTCGGGATAGATTTCCAATAGGGGTGGGTGTTCACATTTCTAGGTCTGGGTGTTTATTAAATGTATTCTGGTATTTATACATTATTTCTATGTATAATATCGTTGACTAACACCCATATGATAAGCAAATAATTAATTTGCTTACTTTGTAGTTAGATCAATGTGTGGTTTGTCCAAGGATATTAATTATTTTTGTAATTGTATTATTAAACAAGAATATAACAAATTAAATTGTAAAGAAAATTAACATACATGTCCTTTATGTGTAACATGTCATTATTTATTTATTTAACATCACATACCTACATAGTTCAGTGTTTAATTTTTATACAATTTGTTTTAGAAGTCCATAGCACCCTCCAAAAAACACAAACAGTCCACCTTATTTATAACTACATCCAGATCTTTTTTTGCTATTGTTTTTCTTTTATGCTGTGCTGTGTATGCATATGTTTCTTTAGCCATTGTTTCCAAAAACATTTCCTGAAATATAAGAAAAGTAGAATAGTTTAAAAACTCATGTTACATTACTTTCATAGGTTTTTAAAGTTTATATATCTCCAATGACTGTGTCATCATATTATATTTCAGCAGCCTTATCATTTTCAAACTTTAAAGTTCAAAACTCCCTCCTCTCAACCAGCGTTGCCAGATTTTTATTTTGCCAAGTCAGGATTTTGAAACTTTTTGAAAGGAAAGGCATGATTTTTTTTCGAAAGCGGGACATTGTAAAAATAATATCAGAAATTGTTTAATATTATTTTTTTACGAGTTTTAAATTATGTTTACTTAACCATACATAGCAAGTCTAGCCATAGAAATGTATTTTAATAAAAATATGATAATTTCATAATAAGATATAACCCATCTTTCGAATGCGGGTGGGCATCAGTCCACACTCGTCGTGGGACTAAGCCTGTCCCACACGAGTCTTTTGATTTAAAAATTTGGAACATCTGGCAATGCTCGTTCTATGGCATCATGAACATCATATTTTATCCACAACATTCACCATACAATTTTAATACATAATTTATACTAGCTAGAATGTGTGATGTGACTGATAGCTTCTGCTTCTCCAAAACAATATACATATAGTTTTCCAATCTTTTTTATTTCTAGATGCTCTCTTTCATACTTCTTCTTCAGTAAATTTTTATAATATAAAATAGCAAAACCATAGATGGATCTCCTGGTGGTGTGTGTAGGGAAGAAGATGAATAAGAGAGGGGTATCACTATGTTGTGGCTGGGATGTTAAACATTAAGTGAAGGTCGATCCCTGCCATACCTAATGTTTTTTCGTTGGCAGGAATATATATTAATATAATTTGTGTTTTCCCATAAGAGATCTAATAATTCTACTTATCAAATCAAATTGTTAATCAACAAATAACTACAACTAATTAACTTAATACGTCTAAATTTAAGTAACTTCTTGGGATTTAGCTATTGCTTTAAAATTCTTTATTTCCTTTTTTGAATTAAAAACAACTATACTCACTGTTGCCTTGGTTACTAGGAACACAGCTTCAGCATTCACTACATGGACGTCTGGATCCATTTTCATTATGTTCTTTATCCTTCCCATGGGCAAATCGGTTGAACGAATTACTTTACTTTTTATAGCTATCGGTGCACTTTTTTCGAGTGAAGATTGGTCTTCAGAATTTATATCTATGGAATCTTGAGCACTGTCTTTCTCTAAATTTGTGTAAACATTATTACTGTAGTTATTTTCAAGATAATGGTCAGTGTCTTCTACAACTTCCGATATATCTAGTTCGGAGTATTGAATTTCTTCCGTCATTCTCCAATAATGTATGCCCACTTTAGTATATTTTTTTATTACTTGTAAAAAGTTCCTCTGTTAATTATAGTTTGATTTACATTATTTAGTTCATTTACCGATACCCAACAATACCGCGTAATCACGCATAATGCAGCTGATGCCTGATATTGTTGACAATTTTGACAGTTAACAATGTTGACAACCATTGACAGCTATTGGATAATTTTTCCTTTTTTCGTTTTGGCATGGGCTGCTGCTCAATGGTAACTGCTATTTATTAATTATATATTTTATTTTGCATCAAGAATTAGAATTTATATAAATCATTATAATGATTCATTTCAGAATCTTAGGTGATAAGCCAAGCTTATAGACAAAGAATTGGCGGGGGGATCAAGAAAATCCCAAATCATCTGGCCAGCGTAATGTCTATGAATAAAACCCCCCACATATTGAGAAGTCTGCATTACACCCAGTAGGACAAGAAAATATACCGAACACTAATTTCTTTATTAGTAGCGATTAATCGGTTCTTCATCAAACTTACGTTCGCATTCGTTAGTCTTTAAATGTTTATTTACTACGTATTATAGAACAAGTTTTATTAGATACATACTTGACGTACGTTTAAAAAAAGCGTGATGCGGGTACATATATACGTAACGTATCTATAGTCTCCCAGGCACGCAGGAAAAAAGTATTAAGTACCTAATTAATCATTTCATCTTCACTAAATTCTCGAAGTAGCTTACCCAATACCTCGAAAAAAAATAAGCTGTCTATACTGCATTGTATGACAGCTGGTTGCTCTAACTGGTAACATTACAAAAATACTTTCGACGATTTCCTCTTAGCTTAAAATTTACCTGATTATAGCTTTTATGTAATTATGATTAAATACATTTTTAGGCTGGCGGTATCTCGGTGGAAAGACCGTCAGCCGTTGTGGTTGCATCACCCATATTATTTGCTAGTTAATAAATAAATGCTGGCAGCTCGGTGTTGAAGTTCATGTAATATTGGAAGGCAAACAATCACAAGGACCCTTACCTTGTCACCCTGAGATAAGATACTACACGGCGCCTGCAGACCACCAAAGATTTTTATGGTGCGTTGCCATCCTAAGGATATCCTAAAGAATTAAATTTAACGTATCAGTAAAATGACATGACATTTGAAATAATAATATGTTGGTAATAATCTAAATAATTAGGAATTTAACTATGTAACCATGACATATAAAATAATAATTATAATTAATACTTATTTATGTTAACTTTCATTTGAATATATTTTTTACATAAAAAATAGTAATACTAATATTATAATTATGATAGAAAAATATGTGTTGAATTGATGTTATAGATATACTATGATGAATTAAGTAATACAAAATCCTTAATCTAATATAATATAATTTGCATGCTAACTCTTAGCGAAATAGGTAAGTATGATCTATTAATAAATTAAGACCTTTGTAACCTTAACCCCATTTTATGCGAATAAAGAAATTTCAAATTTAAATTTAAGGCCAGGGTATTAAGTCTCGTGTGGCACTTGGTGGAATTCCATTGTATATTATATTT
Organism: Caria ino melicerta; assembly: GCA_018237365.1. Classification (NCBI taxonomy): domain Eukaryota; kingdom Metazoa; phylum Arthropoda; class Insecta; order Lepidoptera; family Riodinidae; genus Caria; species Caria ino. The sequence goes on from DVZN01000304.1 coordinate 9,002, forward strand.
ATCAAAATCACACACTTGTTTCGCCTTTCACAGCATCTTCAGGACTATATTTTATACATTTATTATTAATCAAACATTTTTTAATTGTAATTATTTGTGTTTAACATTAACTATACTGACGGTAGGTACTAAAAAAAAATGGACAGTTGCTCCTATTTCTCACTAATGCTAGGCTTCAATGTGTTTACTATTTGTGATTCTTTAATTTCCTTCAGGGTGAATTTGCGGACCACTCTTTGTGATCTTAGAGACCACTAGTGGTCCATGGACCATGGGTTAAGATCCACTGATAAGATATGAAAAATTAATTATCTGTAAGTGCAGTTGTAACCTTAAAAAATTAAGGGTGAAATGAATAAAAAAATATGTATATTGCAATAAAATATAATTATCAGTTCGTGTTGAGTATCAAAACAACATGTACACATTATGTAATCATAGTATATACATCTACTTCAACAAACAATAATGGTATGCTCTATTCTAAGGCTGTACAAAATCTTCTTTGACCTCTTGGCAAATCTTAACCTATTGTTTAATAACTCAATCATTATAAAAAGTTAAAGGCAAGCTATAAATAAAATAATATCGGTCAACAATTCAGACAATGTTTTTACTCAAAAGTAGGGCCACAGGTGAGTCCTTCTGTAGAAGCAAATCATTGAATCTGATTTCAATAAGCAACTGTGACAGAAAACAAGTAACTACTCTGGTGCATAACAATTTTCCTCATAATTCATCCATTAAAAAACTCATAATTAATTGTCTATTAGTAAAAAAAAACCTTTAAATTTACTTAACAAAATAGTATACTAGTATTTGAAGTAAACAATTCTGTAACCATTTCAACACATTCATCTTTCTGACACTTTTTAAACATTTTCTAAAAAAGTGTAAATATACTAACTACTCTTTATTTATTACAAATAAAGATTAGTTAGGTACTTTATTTGTATTTCAGTTGAAATTCTAAATTATTTCATTTCTTTTTTTTTTATTATATTGTCTGTCTGTGGTTTCTATTCTTTTTCTAGAAGTCTTTTGGAATAAGTTTGAAAAGTAAATATTTTATTGCATTACTTATTTATAGTATAGCAAAATCATACATGGTAATTTAAGTTTATAGTATTGTAAAAAAAACGTTTAACTTGCAAATAACATTAATTATTATCAAAAAACTTAAATATTCATTACAGTGATTACAATTTGAATTTTATTTCAGTGACAAGGATAACAGATCATTTTTTTAAATACCTTCATAAATAGTTGACAAACTTGACAAAACAGCCTTGATGGACATTCAAACGGTCTGTTAATTACATCATAGTTACTATAATAAGTACCTGTTACTCGCAAATTAGCCTGCTTTGTTTAATTTATTCCATAATTATATCATTTTCTTTTTTTTAATAAAAATGTTGGTCCTATTCTCACGGCTATGAACATACCAAATCAATAGATTTGGTTTTTGTTTTGTTTTGGATTTGGTTTGGCTTATATATTATAAAATGATTATAGTTATAGTCATACATGCCGCAATATATTTTTATCAATTTATATAATTTTCTCAAATTGGACAATTTGACAAATTAATTGGATTGGATAATTTGAAAAATTAGCCCAATAACATTTTTTTAAAGGCAAATTTAATAATTTTAATATTTTATATTTACACCCATCACATATTTGAGATTGATATTTCCAAAATACATTGAAACATATTTTTGAAGTTTGTGAGATAATAACAATTTTTGTGTGACTGTGTTATTATATCTACCTATATATAAATGGAATTTAAAATTGATATTGTAATAATCACTAAATATCCTTTTTTATTTACAATAATATCATAAAGATTTATTTTTCTGCTTGGTTCCCTACTAACTTCTTTATGTCATAACTAAAATCAATACACTGTTTATCATAGAAAATCCTTTTCAAACAATTTCTATTATTATATAACTACAATATACCTTTCCTTTTCAAATAATTTCTATTATTATATAACTATAATACAACAATTAAAACGAAAGGGCCCCTTGCGCTCGAATGATCCGGTGTACTGCCCAGCCTATGTGTACCCTTCAATTGTAATATTGTACTCAGTGGCATAGCTAGACATAGGGGCAAAATTGGTATTGGGCATTAGAAGTCATTTATACCTCATTGTAGAAAAAGCCTTTCAAACAATTTATTTTTAAGAATTTAAGTTTCTAATGGCAGTGAAATCAAAGGCTGGAAGGAGCCACCTAGCTCCTTGGGTAGCTTCGCTAAATGTAAAGTTCAATAAAATGTAACTTTTGATTTTATTTTACGTAGTATCTCCTAGTGGGTGGGCCCATAGTTTAGATCCCACGAAACCAAATTCCATAAAACATAACTCTTGAATAAATTAGTTAACTTATGGTGATGGAATTTTTAAAGTCCAGTAGCATTTAAGATTATCCAATAAACAAAAAAAAAACACTCACGTTTTTTCTTTCAGGTATTAGTGTAAAGAAAGATTTTATTTTAGTTTAACTGCTAGCATGGCTATGTCAAGTTTTGGCACCTTTGTCTTTAGAACAGCTATAAGTAGGTTACAGTCAGATTTTAACTGAAAATTACTTAATGGTCTAAGTAAAGACTTTTTAGTTATTTAGAATGTTAGTCATTTTGTGCCTATTTAAACAAGTATATATTTTTTAAATGCATTAAACCACACATACCAGAAAATAGACATAGAAACATTAAAACATCCACTAAAACACTTTCAGTGGGTTCTATACTTCATATTATTGCCTCTTGGTGGAATTCCATTCTAGACAAAATTTTAAAAACCACTTGTAAGTACTTTCCACAATTAATTTTATTATTTTTTAACCAAGCGGTTTTGCTATTTAAGCATCATTAGGGTTATTGTACTGCAGATGTAGGTTCATAGTATTTAAAATACTTTCAGAAAGCATTTATTACACTTAAAAACATTTGCCATTATTGCTATGCATTATTTAAACTATTTTATTTCCTGCGTTAATAATATTTATTCATCAACACAATATCATATTTAATTAACTATTTCATGTCCAAGCAACCCTCGGTCTTATATACAGATTTTAAATCTTACATGATCACATTTTAATAAACCTGATAACTTATAAGGCACAATCATACACACCCATCCCTAAAACTAATTAATATCCTAGGCTTTGGGATGATTTAATAATCAAAACCTATTAAAATAACGTGCGTACTTATTATACCTACTTACGGTATTTGTTAATCTCTGTTCTATTCGAAGTTATTTTGATTAAAACGGCTAATCCATTTAAAATAGAAGTCCTTGCCGCCAATTTGAAGCCTTTACATTTATTTTGAATATGAAACTGCAACAATTTGTTGCTATTATTTTGTTCTACATCTGTGAATAGTTCATTATAATGAAGGTAAAAATTTCGTACAAATTTGTATATTTTTTATCTTAATTTTTTTTCCTCTTCATTTGTATAATTAACGGACAAACAGCCATTGTACAACGATTGTAGAAACTGCATAAATAAATCTAATGATTATTTTAAAACGTATCAGATTACATTAAAGATGCAATTGACTTCCACAGCATGGACACTGCTCAAAAAGACAAAATTGTCACAAGATATCCATGCAAAATAACTTTACTAACATAACATATCTTTAGGTTAAACATAACAATCTTTTCCATAGTGGTATTTTATTTTGAATAACTGGCAACCCAGCTAAAATGGCGGCGTCAAAAGCGTCCTTCAGTTGTTTCCTGGTTTTCGCTGAAGTCTCCACGTATACAGCGTTTATTTTTGTTGCTAATGCTTTGGCCTCCGCTTCAGTAACAGCATGTTCTCCACGGGTCTGAAATCATAACATATTTTTACTTTACAAGAAGCTTGTAATTGTTCCCCGTTTTGGTTCGGGCTCCTTTGCAGAATAGACCATCTGCCTTCCTGCCAGGCAGCTCGTAAAAGGCGAGCAAAAGCTTACTTTCACTGACACCGTGATTTCTTACTAGGTAGTAAAGCTACGCTGCGGCTCGCCCGGGTGGAATGGTACCACCGCTTTCCTTTGTCCTGCCGCCATAACGTCAGTGCTTGCCGTTGACTTGTTCCGGTTTGGAGGGTAAGGTATCTGGTAAACTTATTTTTGCAGAAGGCCTAACATCCAGGCGTCAGGTTGGCAATGCACCATTACCACCTTTGGTGTCTATAGGTGGCGTGAATTTTTTACCATCAGGAAATCCATATAATATCATATAGAAGGTAAAGATAATGATAACCAACTGTGTATTAAAAAAAGTGTGTAGCGCCACTGTCTCCTGAGGGTTCGTTAAAAAAAAAGCGTTAAATAGATGTTGTACTCATATAGTAGGTAGGTAGATAAGCAGCATTATGTCAATTTTTGAAAGGACTCATTTTTTAGTTTAACCCTCAAATAAGATTACCTTTCTTAACTCTACCCTCCATAGCTCAGATGTAAGTCTATGCGTAGCTTAACTGCTCATCATCCAAACCGGTCGGATCACGACAATGACAAATGCTGACCCTAAAGAAAAGGTAAGTTCCTAGATACCAATCGGGGAACAATCGTAGTACTATACCAAACAGGGTCTGTTTGCCTATTCCTACCCTGTCCCTGACTATTCTTCATAGGTACTCAGACAGACATATATTAAAATTAGACGTTAGACGACGAAGTAACAATCATAATAATCATAATACATCTAAAGTAAATGTTCTGTGTTATCAAAGTGGCCGAAGTCAAATTTTGTTTTAACTGGGGAAGTGTTTTGAAAAGGCCGATCACGTACACATAGGCAAATTACTTTAGTACCTACCAGAATCTCCTCCAATCTCTTAAGTCTGAAGCTGAGTTTATCGCTTACCAACAATTTTTTATCTGTAGAATATGAGTAAAGATAAAAATATAAACGTACCCTTAAAGTTTGTATGACTCTGCCATCTAAGGCCAAGTCGCTCTGAGTTCCTACTAGAATTAAGGGCGCGTTCACACCAGCGACCGATTTAGTCCATCGCTCAGCCACCGAGCGAAAGGTCTCCGGCCTCACCACTGAGAAGCACAGCATCAGCACATCAGTGCCCGGGTAGCAGAGGGCCCGCAGCTCAGCCATAGAGTCCTGAAAAACCAACATGAAAACTATTTAGATTTATTATATATACTTAAGTTTTTTTCAATTTTTCTGAAAACCTTAACGTTGCCTGGGATTGGATTTGTGCCCGATTGGCGACGGACTTGCCACCCGTCACATCATGGGACCTAATATC
>DVZN01000305.1:0-14269 GCA_018237365.1 Caria ino melicerta
TATTTATACATGTATATTTCTATGTATATATCGTTGGCTAACACCCATAACACAAGCAAATAAATTGCTTACTTTGGTGTTAGATCAATATGTGTGACTTGTCCAGAGATATTTATTTATTTATCTGGATTCTGGACAAAACATATACTTAACTATTATTGATGACAACTTCTGCCAACACAATAACTGTAAATAACTGTAAATACTGTACTGTATACATTATTCCAATAAAGAAATCTTTCCTCTTTACATTACCAGTGTATAAAAATAATAAGTTTGTCAATGAAGGACACAATCAGTAATTAGTTGACAGCCTATGCTATTCAAAAAACTATAAAACGTGTCGATAATATTAAACAGTTTTTATTAAACGTGCTTACTAAACTTGTATATTTTGATAAGAATGGTGGAAATATTTGTGTGCATGATGTGTAATGAATTTCACAATTCTATATTTATTGTTCTCCGAGTACTGTGACTAATATATGAATATCATAATGACACATAAATGAATATGGTAACTGGTAATACATACATATCTTCACACCAAGTCCCTTACGGGCTAGGCAGAGGGTATGGAGTGCCAAGTGTAATGACTCCTGCATACTTGCCTAGATTCCTCCACAAAGATCACCCTCTTTATATGTACTCTCTGGTAATTGGTAATATAAATAGTTAAAATATAGAAGCATATGTAAAAATGCATAAGCATAGGCAAAAATGCAGATGACATATGTGGTAGTCAATCACTTGCAGTCTTCAAGAAGGTTGTAACAGAGCATTTCAGAGATAATTTGGTTTAATGACATTTGAGATTTAATACTTTGATGTTAGTGTTTGTTTACAATTGTTGTAATTTTTGTTTTTGTACAATGTATATTCTGCATTTCTTTTATGCACTATGCCTATATCGGGTTTGCTGAAGGAAATCTCTTATAAAGATAAGCTCACCTATTGTTTAATTTTATTCATGTCACTTATTATGTTTTACTGTTTAGTGCACAATAAAGAATTAATAAATAATTAAAATAAGCACCTCTAAAATTGTAGAAAACAAAAACTTGACTCCGCAAGCGGCACATTTAGCATTTATTAGTATTTAGTTGAAGATATCTCTTTATTAATTAAAAAATTGCTCAGGGACGGATAGACTCTCTAATTATCCTAAGTAGTATTATATTAAGAGTACTCTTATATAATGCTACTTAGGCAACTGTCAGGCAACCGAAACCTACATGCCCCTGGTTGCTAAAATAATTACAGAAGGAATTCTTTTCTCGTAATTCATGGTCCAGGTCAACAAAATTAATGACTTCGTCACGCCCATATATCCTCCAAATGGTAGGCAAAGGTACATACTAGTATGCACCCACGACTAGCCGATAATATTTGGTCCCATGAAGTGATGGGTGGCAAGTCCCCCGCCAATCAGGCACACATCCAATCCCAGGCAACATTATGTTTTTCAGAAAAACTGACAAACTCATACTTAGTACAAGTTGCCTGACCCGGGAATGTTCTGATAACTCACTAAATACATCTGGACTTGGTCTTGTATATGTCATCAATTTTTTTTTTTTTTTTGTATCTAAATTTCTTTTAATTTTTTGGAATAAATGTAGAAGAGTAAATTCTGTATGTTAAAGATCTTAAAAAAAATAGTCCAGACAACGGGCAGCAGAATATATATATTGAGATTTTTGGAATTTTTGTCTGTCTGTCTGTACCCTGGTCACCTGGTCACCCTGGTGGCTACGTGGTGGGGATCATTGAGCGTGAGGAGGGTGGAATGGAGTAGTTAGCGTGGTGGGGAGATTAGTGACCAACCTTTGGTTTCCACCAGTCCCCATTCATCTTGATTTATAGACTACTTTTGTCCCATTTAATTTAGGGGGATTGGTGGAGTGAAAGAAAGGGGCGGGGAGATTTGAAGAGGGGTAGAGAGTGGTGGGTATAGCGTGGTTATGAGAGTTTGGGTGTGGTTGCAGGGGATTGGGTGGAGGGGAGTGAAGATGGGTAGAGTAATTTCTGAGGAAGGTTTATGTGTATAATTCATAAATATTATACAAAACAAAAAAGCCTATTTAAAAGTGATATAGTAACAAACATACTATTAATCACTCCATAATGCCCAATTAGTATATATATTACAGTCAAAACTCTTAACCAGTCAAAGAACTATTGACTAGCATAATCATGGTTAGGTTAGGTTAGTCAATAATACTTTTGACTGGTTATGAGTTTAGTAAATAGTACTTTTGACTGGTTAAGAGTGTTAACATATACATTGTACTCAAGCAATGTTTGCTTGCAAGGATTGCTACTAATATTATAATACTAGTCTCAAAAGTGTATTGTTAAACTTTAAAGTAGCAGATAATTTCTTGAAACATAAAGTTTTATAGAATACTGTATCACTGTGTTTTTGTAAGTTGCTACTTCTATACCCACTGACATTATAGATTTTTATCCTATCACACATTGTCAAAAATAGGAAGGAAATAACTGTTTCTAATATTAAACAAAAACTATCAATTGACAAAACTCCACTTGCTAAATGTACTATCTACATATTATGTTCTAAAACAAAGCCAAACTTCTTGTCTGTCTGTTTGTTTGTTTGTTTAAAGAAAAATTGTAAATTGTGGAAAAGTATAAGTAAGTTTATAAATTATGTCTACAATGGAATTCCAACAAGTGCCTATAATAAGAAGTATAGAAATTAAAAATAAGATTTTCATGTGGTTTTACCAATAGCCAGAGTGATATGACAAATGTTCAAGTCTATTTGTGTAAATTTGTTGAACATTTTCAATATGTGGCTAACCATATTGACAAATACTTCCTAAAAGTCAAAACTCATTTAATCAACTGGAGTTAAAAAACAGCACTTATGACAGGAAATGTGAACACACACTCAGAACTAACAAACCTACATTTTACAGCTAATCGTGGGTGTTCTAGTATATCTAGTGGACTAAAGAGTTGTGGAGATACTAGCACACCTCTGCCTATTCCTTCAGGGATAATAGGCGCGAAGGTACGTTTTTTAAATTTGTGATGCCAATTGTCATATAATCGCTTAACATTTTTTGTTAGTTGATGCAGTAACTCATTTTGGCTACCAATGTCAATTAGGAGGTAGTTATTTGAACATCATTGTTGAGTTTTAATGAGAGCCAATATTTTCATTGTCCTCAACCTAAACTAAAGCTATTTAATGATCAGAGGTGTTGTGAGGATGTAGAATATATACAGATTACTTAATCTGAGTGAATATTTAGGATACATTTTATTCCGAGAAAATCTCTTTGTTCTAATTATAAACTGCAAAAAGGGCACATTCAGCAAAGGACAGTTTAAGCTGGTCTATTTATTATATTGGATACAAGTGCCATACTAGGCCAGATTAAACAGGTTTTCTTTTATTGTAACCTATACACATAAAAAACTGTGTTAAAGTGAATTCCGTGTAAATAATTTAAATATTTAAAGGGGCCCCTTATACAATGTGATTTTTTGCTTAATATCTATAATGGCCTCAAGTAGACGGTTGAAATATTCACAGAACATTGAGTTAAATTGTTCACTTTAAAAATAAAAAAATTAAATAAAATAAATTAATAGCTTAGACTCTCATACAACAAACATAATGGAGAGGTTCTATATCTACAAATACCATTATCTACAAACGTTTTTTGTTACACTATTGAGGCAATATCACTGTAGACAGCAAGAATAGTTCATGGAAGGATTATTTTTAATCCTCCTATAAAATTATAGAAGGAATATTTTTTTACTGATCTCTTCTACATTGAAATAGCTATTTGAATCAAGGTTCGATTCATCAAATATCTGTGTAAACAAAAGCTACTTGAATATAAAGCCTAAATTGGCTATCTACAAACTACACCTTGAACTTTAACTAAATTAATATAATCAGGGCTGTATGATCCTAGACCTTAAATTTTCTGTAGGAAAAAAGTATCAAAGTCGTACAAAAAAAATAAGACAAAGGCTTTTGTATTCGTCTAAAATGGATTGGAAATGTAAAAAAACAGTGAAAACAACATTTTAAAAGCATTAATATAGAAAACATGAAATTAATAACATTAAATAAAAAGTATAGTCATATAAGATTAACACAGTGAAAAAAACGCAATTAGACCATGGCCTACATAGGGATTACGAAATATTACAATCGCGGAAGAACAGTTCGCTAACGTATCGTAGATGTTTATCTACGCGTTATATATAGCTACATAGGACCTACACAAAGAAGGCCATAGTAGACAAAAGTAGGTACTAAGCCCCTTGAAATTTACCAAATCAAGAAATATGCTTCAAATCGAGTTTATATGGGAATCGTTATGGTCATTAGTCAAAATAATTATACACAAATGAGCTCTATCGATTTTGCTTTGTATCGTGACAATCAGCTGATGGCCCTTCAACTACCTACCTATTTACATGGAGGACCAACGCATTAGGAGCTTGGAAGATAACAAAGGATACAGTTTTATAACATCTGTGTCCATACGTCGTTTCCCAGCGCTCGGTGACGACATCTTCGTGATCTATTTCTAATAAATCACTGTATCGAACACGAACACCAGCACAAACTCACACTCGACGCAGCGAGATTAATTTTTCGTCCACTTGCAGCAATCAGAAAAATAACATTGTAGAAAAACAATGGACACGAACCGTAGACAATAATTTCGAAGATGATGTGTAATAAAATGTAGCCAGCAAACAAAATTAGATACATTATTTTACTCTCTGATAAAGATTTTTTCAAAGATTTCCGAAATTTTAATTATTGTTATAAGCCCCTGTAAACATAAATATCTGCTATCTAAGATCTTTTATAAAACACATAAAATAATGCTCAACACATATGTGTACTCATATCTTCAAAACATATGTGTACGCCTGTCATGTGGACCTAGGTCTTCGAGTACTAAACTAAAAGGAGCCCCTTTCACCCGGTTTCAACTTTTCGAAACGTACATATAGAAATAACCGACAACCTGCAGCTCCTTGGAGTTGAATTGTCACCGAATCTCAACTTTGGGCATTATAATGAGTCTAAAGCAAAGACTGGAGCAAAAAAGCTTGGTATCCTTTTTAAGGTCAGGTAGTACTTCACATCAGAACAGTTGCTTCAACTGTATCAAGCACAGATTCGGTCTTGCGTGGAATACTGCTGCCACCTTTGGGATGGTTCAGCCAAATACCAACTGGCTATTTTGGACTCAGTGGAAGAACAAGCTAACAGACTTATTGGTGGTCCTGCTCTGACCAAAGCTAAACTGCAGAGCCTTGTACATTGACACAGGGTAGCTCGTTTGTCAGTCTTCTATAGAATATATTTCGGGGAATGTGCGAAGGAATTACATTATCTAATTCAACCAGCCCTATTCCACCATCAGAAACAAGATGTGGGCGGTCATTCCACCCCTTTGTAGTTGATATTCCACCCATCCGCAAGAAACGATTTGGTTCGTCTAATTCAAACGGCCAAGGAGTGGAATTCATTGCCTGCTAGTATATTCCCGGAACAATATAATCTAGCTATCTTTAAGGCCAGAGTATCATAGGCTGTACCTAGGTAGGCGTGATCCATCTTCGATTGCATCGTCACTTAACATCAGGTGAGATAGTCGTCAAATGTCGACCTATTCGTGGTTAAAAAGAAATAATAATGATCTAAGACCTAGATACATTATCTTTAAAAATTCATTCCGAATGATTTTCTTAACATAGAAAATAACCGATAAAGTATAATTATCTGCTGCAGTAAAAATTCCAAGTTAATTAAAGTCAAATTAAACATTACATATTCTTCCTATTTAAATATTACTTAATCTGTCCTTTTTTTAATCTGTTTTCATAAACAAGATGAAAGTGCGTCATTAAAAATTATTGTCTATGCTACGCCCTATCGTCTTCGCGTGTGCAACCCGTTGAAACAATATTTTTAATTTGTTCTAATTATAGATAGATGATAATTTCGCATCATAAAGTTTTCGTGAAAGGTGCTAGAGCGTCTGTGAAAATTAGCTCGAGTGTTAAAATTCGAAAACATGTGTTTTGATGTGAATATAAGTTTCTGATGACACTACCAGTGGATAAATGTCAACAAATTAATTAATTAATTTTCATTTCGTTATCGAAAGTGTTTTGTGTAGTGTTATTTAGAAAAAAAACGTTGATGGAAGCTTCCATGAAAATACATGAAACGGGATTTGTAAGTGCGGTGTGGTGAATTAATCTGGGATTCCGGCAGTGATGAAAAGTCGGTGAATCCTAATTAGTAACCATATGAAGTGTGGGATCGGAATGGCGAACCCTGCGATTGGAGTGTCCTTTGATCAAAATGACATGTCCAGGTATTCATTCAATTTCCTGTAAATGTATAGGGTTATATTAGACTGAGAAATAAATATTTTCAGATCTCACATACCGATTACATTATCAGGACAATAATTTTACATTTTATGCATAAATTATAATGCTTATTTAAAAATTTGAATCTGTTCTAATATTATCAGTCATAGCCCATTTAAAACCTACATTCTATAAAGGATTAAATCGACGGTCTTTTAAAAAAACGTAAATTCGTAAACCGTTTCAATCGCTCTAAATCGAAAATAATACAATTACAGCTCTGAAATTTTAGTTAGGAATAAATCTGAAAATGTTTATTTGCTAACATGCTGCATTTAGAATTCCTTTTTCACCCATACATGTAAAAAAGAAACAATTCTCAAATCACATAACTAAACTTTTTGGATTCTATGTGGGATCTAGCAGTGTTTTGAAAGTCTATTAAAATAAAGGTATAATAAAACATTTACAAAGCAGATACAATACTTATTGCATTCTAAAAGTACATACATTGAATTATATCCTTCTTTGCTTTGATTGTCTTTTTCATACAAATACTTTGTGGACGGTCAGATATTTTCTGTCACAAATAGAGGAGTACAAAAAATATATAATTTCAAGTTTAAGCCCTGAGGATGTTTTTAAGTAAAACGAAACTAGGGAAATGTCGATGGTTGTCAAATACACGTTCAATACGTAGACATTGGCGAAATCCCATTGTCCCAACGATGGGCAAAAGCCAAAAAAATAAAAACGAAACTAGTTGGCAAAGGAATATTGTAATATAATAACAATAGTGATAAAGTGAAATAAGTCCGAGTGTAGTGATCACTTTTTTATGACAAATAATATAGGAGTTTATCAGACTTATCAATAGTCGAGTTAACAAACATTTGACTAATACATTGAGGGACTTTTATACCAAAACATAAAAACCATGAAATTGTTTTAACAACCAAAGAGGATAAAGTTGTGCCATGTTGACAGTCACATGGAATAGATAGTTTTTTTTATAATACTGGGAGGCAAATAAGCAGATGGGCTTCCTGATGGTAAGAAATTCATGCCGCATTACACCAAAGGTGGTAATGGTGCGTTGCCAACCTGAGGCTGGAATATTAGACCTCATGCAAAAGTAAGTTTGACGACTACCTTACCCTCCAAGCTGGAACACATCAATGGCAAGGACTGACACTATGGCAGCAGGAATAGGTAAGGCGGTGGTACTATTCTACCCGGGTAAGCCCATTGCAAAGCTCTATCTATAAAATACCTAAGCCTATGCTCGCCTTTTTGAGCTGCTTGACAAGAAGGCAGACAAACAGTCTACTATGCTAAGAACCCGGACCAAAAAGGGAAAATCACACACAAAACAAGCAAAATAATCTTTAGTACAAAAAGGTCAGTTAACTTTTTAGTTTTACAATATTTATCAAATTTTGGTTCGTTAATAAGTTTTTTAAATAAAAGATGCTAGTTACCACTTTTCTTCTTACTAATATTAATGTTTCATGCATGTAAGTATTCTTAAGATTGCTGTCTTTTTAGAGTTAACTTGTTAACTTTGAGTAGGTAACATTTGGTAAAAAGAATTTAAACATGTCTTGGAGGAATTACTAATTTTCATTTAATTAAAAGATTATTATAATTTGTCTATTGCCTTATTTATTTTTTTAATAGAAATATGAGGTTTTAGTACTGTAGAAGTTAGTGGGACCCACCCTATCGCCTTTTAAAATATCAAACAGATAAGAAAAAATCACATACGAAATTAAAATTACCACAACTAAGTTCAACAAATTTAATTCCTATTGAACTGCACTAATTTCTCCCATTTAATGGAACCAGCTAAGGCCTATGGCCATATTGATTTATCTGAAACACCTAAATATTTTATTAATTCTAGTATGCAGTATATACCTCTGCCTACCCTTTCGAGGACATATGGGCGTGACGATATTTATTTTTATTTTATTTAATTCTAAGACATGCCATAGATAAGGGTGGCCCAAAATATCTCTGAGCAGCATGAGTATAAGGCTATTTTAGAATTGAAAACTTTGTAACTTATGTTATTCATTTCAAAATAAATGAAATATTGTAACTTCTCATCCTCATAATTCAACGTCTTATCAATTACTTATTTGATAAATATTTAAAATTAAACTGGCCAGTTTTAAAATAAATATTTAAGCAAAAGCGACACGTTAGATTGTGAAAGTTTGAGACATATGGAATTTTTAACATACACAACTGCCATGATTCTTATGTAACTAAACTGTGAATTTTTAGTTTCTAGTTTGTGAATTCATGTTTGTTTAGTCTAATAGACCGAATGTAATGGAAATTATTTTTTGTGAGCTTTTAGACTCAAGGCCTTGAAGAATTAGTCCACAAACATGTTGCTGGGCATAAAAATTAGGTCACCTTTTAAAGAAATTTCCATGTTGAAAATGACTTTTAGTAAACATTTCCACATAATTCATGATACATATTTATTGATTATACATTTTTAGGAAGAGCTTGAAAAAATCAATAAAAACGAGAAAATACAGAGTTTTACTAATCAAAAACTTGTATTAGATTTGTTAAAATTTAACTTTCTTTATTAAAAGATATTGATTCTGAATTTATCTATTAAAAAGGCCACATCAAAATTTGTTGTGTACTTTTGAAGATCTAAGCATACATAGGGACAGACAGACAGACACAAAGCGACTTTATTTTACACTAAGTAGTGATTATATTCCAGTATTCTATAATCATTTGAAGAAGAGACCAACTGTCTATCCCTGGACACTATATTTACATGGATGTTACATTACATAATTTATTTAAATACTAGTTAATGCCCATAACTTCCTTGACATAGGTTATTTTCGTTAATTTTAATTTTTTGCTTAGAACCATTATTATTTAGTGTACATAACTGATGAAAGATTGCTAATATAATTTAATTGAATATAATAGGAGAACAAATATTTTATAAGCATATCACCCCCAATCATAATAATAAAATTATTATTTTTTTAATAAAAGTAGCCCTAATTGCTTTCTACCAGTAAAAGTCTCATCAAAATTAGTTCAGGCCATTTGGAGATTTCCCAGAACAAATAGATGGATAGACAAGAATTTAAAAAATCACTTTTTGTTAAATGTTTGAATTAAACTTTCACATATAGTTGTTAACTCATCAAAAACCTATTGTTTTGATATTACAAACACTTCAAACTTTTTGGTAATTTTTAATCAAGTTTATTGCCTAGTGTTGGTTCATGCTCCTTGCTAGAATAGAGCATTTGCATTCCTGCCAGGCAGCTGGTAAAAAACAAGCATCACTGTCACTGACACCTTTGTCTAGGTGGTAGAGATTTGCAGAAAATCACCCGGCTTTGTACCACTGCCTTAGTTATTCCTGCCTCCATAACATCAGTACTTATCATAGACATGTTCTGGTTTGGAGGGTAAGGTAGACGGTAAACTTACTTTTGCATGAGGCCTAATATCCCAGCCTCAGGTTGGCAACACAACATTACCACCTTTAGTGTCATTAGGCAAGTCTCCGGCATCCGGGAATTTCTTACCATGAGGGAGTTCATCTGCTTTCCTTCCAATAATATAAGAAAAGAAACCAGTAATTTCTTTGATTGATTAGGTTTAGGTAAACTGCGTGGAAGACAATTAGTTTTTTTTTCTTTTTCTTTTCTTTAAATTATTTGGATTATTTTATTTGGAAGGCAAACAAGGAAGCGGATTTCCTGATGGTATGAAAATTCACACCGCCTATAGGCACCAAAGGTGGTAATGGTGCGTAGCCAACCTGAGACCAGGATGTTAAGCCTCGTGCAAAAGTAAATTTACTGGCTATCTTACCTTCCAAACCGGAACACGCTAATGACAAGCACTGACGTTATGATGGCAGGAATAGATCAGGACAACCGGACAAACCGCTATGGAACTCTACCATCTAGTCAAGGTCTGGGTGTTAGTGACAGTAAATCTTTGCTCACCTTTTATGAGCTACCTGACAGGAAGGCAGATGGTCTATTCTGCGAAGGAGCTCGGACCAGCACTACTTTTAAAATTTTCTACATATGGAGCAATGGGAAAATAATCTTATGCTCCATCAACAAAGGCCATTGCCTTAAAGGCATTCACTTAAATTGCAAAGAAAGGTATCTTAATAGCTTTTTTCTTATTACCTGACTGCGCCAGAAGTCTTTTTTAAACTAATGTATGTGTGTATGTTCATTTCTTTGTCACACCCTACAGCCCAAATGGCTTAACGGGTTTTGACATATGACGATGTCATTGTCATTTCATTTAACTGACTTTCTTTTTTTCTTGCTAGTTCTTGTCGTTTTACTAAATAATAAGTTATTGAATTCTCCATCGTTAAGACAATAAAAGCACTGTAATAAAATTTTGTTCCGTTAGCTGTTCTCGGTGGTCCAGAGCCATCTCCTGTGTCCACGCACATAGATACGCGACGGTTGTCGGTCTAGTTAGTATCAGAGCTAAGCATGTATAATGCAGAGATATTTGAATTTTTACTTACTTAAATTTATCTTTCCAGTTGGTATTTCGGTGGCATGTCTCGAGCGGAGGCCACAAAACTACTCCTCAACGAGACGGAGAGTGGAGTCTTTCTGGTCAGGGACTCCAAGACTATACAAGGGGACTTTGTGTTATGTGTGCGGTATGTACCTTAAGAGTAGGCAGAAACTTTGCCTTTTTATCTAAATAATACATAAGAGCAATTGAATGAATCCATTATCTGTCTATGAGGTTATATAATTAAGATAGGTATTGTCATAAAAAATTTGAATTAGCTTACATGATAAACACATATAAGTAGATTTTAAGCAATATTTTTAAGAACACATTTAATTAAGTTTAAAATATTTAAAAATAGAGTACATTCATAATTTTAAAACATGATGACGATAATTTTGATTGATATTCTTATAGTCTATGTAAAAATAACAGTACACTGTCATGATATTTAATTGTAGTAATAAACAACTTGAATAAGCCTAGTTAACGCAAAACAAACAAACAGATTGATTTGCTGGTGGAAAGAAATTCACACCACCTATAGACCTTGTGCAAAAGTAATGTTTCCGGGTACATTACCCTCCAAGATGGAAAACACCAACAAGTGATGATAGCAGTGAGAATAGGTAAGGAAGTGGTATAAAACCGGATTAGCGGCTCCAAAACTCTACCACTTAGTCAGAGCTTGCAGTGTTAGTGACAGTAAGCCTATGCTCACCAGGAAGGTAGATGTTCTATTCTGCAAAGGAATGTAAGTGTGATGTTAATGAGTGTATGCATAATAGATAGTAAGATAGTTAATAATTAGATAAGTTAGATAAGTTGATAATTTAACACATAAAGGTTTTAAGTATATTTAGAGAAGAAATTAGGTATATAAGGGATTCTATTTACTAGTGTGCTGTGCAGCTAATTACCTGTTTAGAGATTCACTGATTTTCTCTTTTCCCTTTACTACCACCATGATGTCAGTGTTTGATGCTGTGGTGTGGAAGTGCAGGGAAACTGGTAGATTTACACATTAACACTGCGGCCATAGGACAACATCGCACTTATACAGTTATTGGGTCTATAAGTGTCGTGAAACAGCAGCTCTATTGTATACGAGATGAAGTCCTATTTACGAGGTGATAATTTATATGATTGAAATAGTATTATTTAAAGGTGTCATTGTAGGGCCTCTGGACATTTGTTTATTTCTCTGAGCACTGTAACCCTTGTCCACCTAGCTACTCTAATGAATATAGGTAGGTATAATATTATGTTAAGGCTATAAGTGATATGATATGAAATAGATATATAATTGTAACTAGATGTAAATTTGGCATTTAGAAAAGAGCGACTAACAAGTTTCTAGGTGTTTCTTCTCGTTAGATACAGCCTTTCGAAACAGTGGTAGTTTATTTATTAGCAGCAACGTCGATTCAAAAGAGCTTTTTACGAGCCTACTTGAATAAAGATTATTTTGATTTTGACTATTGTCTTTTAATATTAGGAGGGAGGTGTGCTCATATGTTGATAAGAGTATATCATAATAACTATTACAATTATTTTGAACATTCTTTCCACTACATCTAGCACTTCTCAGTAGAACTTCAGTCCTCAGGCACCTCCTCAGGTTGATATGCTCTTTCTTTTTCACATAAGAATTGGCACCTACATGAGTCCGACCTCCGTGAATTAATGTTATTAAATTAATTTCCAGAGAGGATGACCGAGTGTCACACTATATAATAAACCACCTAACAGCAGACGGTGCAACAAGGTTTCGCATCGGGAATCAGGTGTTCGCGGACATGCCTGCCCTCCTGGCGTTCTACAGGCTGCACTACCTGGATACAACACCACTAGTCAGGCCATTGCCCAAGGCCAGCGCTCAAGCTGCACAAGGCCCGCCACAACATCCATACCACATCCTTGAGATTGTTATAGCCAAGTTTGACTTTGAAGGAAGTGTGAGTATATTTTAAATTTATTAATTGTGTTCGACTGTCAGTTTATATAACACCACTGCTACTGATAAAATGTTTGGGGTTGGACCGCTCTCATCATTAAGTGGTATGAAAAATAGATTACAGCCTAATCTTAGGTCTACCGAATATTCATATAAAATTTCGTACAAATCAGTCAAGCCATTTCAGAGGATTATGGCAACTAATACTATGACACGAGAATTATATAACTATATATAGGTACATATATAATAAAAAATTTAAAAAATCTCCATCTCCAAATAGTCTCCGGAACGGCTGCGCCGATGTTGACAAGACTTCAGCTTAAGATACAGGAAGTAAATTATGCTACTTTTATATTAATAAAGAATTAGGGTACTACGTAAAAAATCCATAGAATATCTCAGATGTATTCGGACAAATTCCCTGGTAACAGCAACTTTCAATCACAAGGCAGAGTACTCTACTACTTCTTCCTACCTCCATAACGCCTTGCTTGCTGTTGACATGTTCTGGTTAAAAGGGTAAGGTTAAAGGTAGCTGATAAAGTTAATTTTGCACGAAGTTTTGCACCATTACCACCTCTGCTGTCTGTAGGCGCCGTGAATTTCTTATTATCAGGATCTTAATATCTGCTTATTTGCCTTCCAAGATTTAAAAAAAAAGAATAATTAAATATTTAGAGCAAGTATAAATTTAATTCAAATAATTGAATAAACATAATAAAGAAAGTTTATAAATTAAGTATTAAATAATTTATAAACTTGGGTAGGTAAGTTAAATTTTCCATACTTTTTTCCTTCATTCTTATTTAGTATTATATAATAATTTATTAACCTTGTATGTTTCATTTATCAACCTTGTATAAGCACAATTAGTGAAAAGATAGACTGAATTAAGATAACAGACTGGAACTCTGGACTTCTATCTATCTATCTATCTAGGCGGGACCATGCGACCGCACTTAGCCTATGTGTGTAGGCCTTTGTGCTTTTTGTCCTGATGTTGATTTGGTGATCAGTTTGACCACCCCAGTTCGTTCCAGAAATTTAAAAGCAGTTTTGGTTTTCCTATTATGTTCAGCATTGGTTGTGGGTCGCCCAGGAACTTTCTCCTATGTTCTTCCAGTTCCTCACATTCTATAAGAATATGGTACTGCGTTTCGTCTCAGGTGAGGGGCGCTCTGCATAGAGAACTGTCTGTGACTCCCAACCTGCTGAGATGCTTGTTCATTGGACAGAGTCCAGTTATAAGGCCGCATAGTTGTCTTAGATCACTTCTTTTTAGCCTCAGCAGCCTTTTGGTTAATTTTGGGTTTAATTTGGGAAATGCTTGTTTTGATTGTTTACAATGTATTTCATTTCTCC
>DVZN01000306.1:0-14256 GCA_018237365.1 Caria ino melicerta
ATCGTCGGCTAATCGTGGGTTTATACTAGTATGCAGTATATACCTCTGCTTACCCTTTCGAGGACATATGGGCGTGACGATATTTATTTTATTTATTTTTGAAAATACTCAGAACAAGCCCGACTCGGAAAACCCAGTATTTCTCGCGTCTAATTCGGATATCGACATCACTCGACCACACTTTCTTGTTATAATATTTGAAATGCAAACGAGCAAACGTCTTCCTTGATAGTAAGCAGTACATGCTGCCTATGCCTAAACGCCAACGATGTTAATAGTTCGAAGCACACCAACGGCTGGAATTTTAAGCCTCTTGCAAAAATAAGTTTACCGACCAGCTGAGGTGCTATTTTTGGACATTCAGCGAGGATTTCAAAATCACCGATGAATAAAATACTCGCCAATCACCGACACTAGATATCAACTTCGTATCATATTTTTATGTTGTTGGTGTAAATTTCAAAAATACGTGTTTTTATTGTCAGTGATTGACGAGTATTTAATTCATTGGTGATTTCGAAATCATCAGTGAATGTTCAAAAATAGAACACCAGAACTTACGGACGCCTTCCGGTCAGATGGACCTTATATAGGGAATTTGACAAGGGCGCCAGTTTTTACACAGCGACTACCATCTTACCTCTGCAACTCAGAAGGAAAACCAGGCTTAATCCTAGATTAGGTGGAGTTACAATACAAAAATCCGGGTTTCCTCACGACGTTTTCGTTCACCATAAGAGCATTCAGAAGACTTACTTAAGCTAGAAAAACTCATCGGTACATGGCGGTCGGGCGGTCGGCCAAAGACTTGAAAATGGCAGCTGGTAGTGACTGGATGGTGAAAGCGGAAGATCGTGCCCTGTGGCGTACCCTGAGACCAACATCCAGCAGTGAACTGCAATAGGTTGTATGTATGTATACCCTCTACAGCATAAAAACGGCAAACATTGACATTTTAGTGGCAGGAATAGGTATGGCGGTGGCATTGATCCTGTCGAGCCCTTGCTCAACTCTACCACCTGCTCAGAGGTCACAGTCTTAGTGACAGTATGCTTAAGCTCGCCTTTTACGAGCTGCCTGGGAGGAAGGCAGATGGTCTATTCTGCATACGGGCTGTATCAAAATAATACCTATTTCCGATTTTTTTAGCAAAAATAGCAAATATACTCAAGATTTATCGAATTTCGTTGTTCTATCATTTAGGTACAATTTTTTTCTTATTTTTCTTTTTTGTAGCTATTGTAAATCTTATTTAAAATCCTCATATTTCTAAGAAGAAAGCCTTGTAAGACAAGGTCACAACTGATCACATATTTCCGTGTTAATTTTACCAAAAAACAAAAAATTATAAATAAACTCAAGATTTATCAAATTTCATTGTTTTATCATTTAGATACAATGTTTTCTATCATTTTTCATCTGTAGCTATTGTAAATCTTATCAAAAATCCTCATATTTCTAAGAAGAAAGCCTTGTAAAACAAGGTCACAATTGATAAATGTTCATATGTTATTAGTATTATTGTGTAGATAAACATCTGTACGGCTGTAGCATCTTGATTACGTGAATTATTTGTAAACGAATGAAGTCAAGGTTCGATTCCCGCAAAGGTCAGAACATCTGCGAGGAAATACTTCCATATCAGATACGTTATACTTAAATGATACGCTATTATAATGATGACTAATCAGTGTGTTTTAGTGATTCAAGCGTAACCTCCGCTTCGGGGAAAATCAGAAAAATGTTAAGAATCGAAGAGCCGGGAACGCTGGAGACGTGGGTTCAATCCCCACAGGCGCCGTAAAATTTTTAATTCTTAACATTTTTCTGACAAATCAGTGGTTTAACTACCTAATTAAAGACCTTTAGGCGAAACTGTAGGCTGAACTGCAATGTGGACACAGGTAGTAAAAGGTCACCAAATAGATATGGTGGTTAGCTGTGAATATGTGTAACAACAATAACCCGTCTTGCTGGCCGAGTGGTACTTGGATTCGATTCCCGACGGGGGCGAGCGTTGGCCTTATGAACATAGACGTTCGTATTTCTGGGTCTGGGTGTTTATTAATTTTATCCTGGTATTTATGTATGTCTTTCTATGTATGATATCGTTGACTAACACTCATAACCCAAGCAAAGAATTTGCTTACTCTTTGTGTTATATCAATATGTGTGAACAAAAATAATAATAGAGAAACACTGAGAGGTTTTTAATGTGATGTCTGTGAGAGACAGTCTGTAGTAACCCGTGCAAAGCCGGGGCAGCTACCCGCCGTTTATAAATTTAGCATTACATCGGCGTTTTAAATACTCTTATGTTTTGATATCAATTATCTTTGCGGAACAATTTCCGCAATGGTAGAGGAAAACTCGAATTTGTTCAATGCCAACGCGGGGAAAACGGAGAAACAAACAGGAAGGGGAAAAGTCAGATTGATTGGTTCATGAGCATTATTTATTATTAAATTTATGGACGGTTGTCCACCGACCGACCCACGAAAAAAAAACCGGACAAGTAGCTCACGCAGCGAAGGTTCCATCTACAATCACTCCGGACTCAATATAACTACTTATTGAACGGTTGTCCACGGACCTCTTGTCGATTCGCTAGTGGAAAAAAAACCGGACAAGTGCGAATCTAACTCATACAGCGAGGGTTCCGTCTACAATAACTTCGAACTCAAACTAAATAGTTGTCCACGGATCTCATAATAATTCGCAAGTGAAAAAAAAACATCGGACAATTGCGAGTTTTACGCACTCACCGAGGGTTCCGTTTACAATAACTGTGGACTCAAATTAACTATATCTTGAAAGGTTGTTCGCGGACCTGTGAAGTGAATAAAAACTGGACAAGTGCGTGTTGGACTCGCATACCGAGGGTTCACGGTTTTCAGAGATTTACTATTACGTGTTTTTTATTTTTTTATAATATTGACAGGCAAATAAGTAGCCGGATTACCTGATGCATAACATCAGTGCTTGTCGCTGACATGTTTCGGTTTGAAGGGTAAGGTAGCCGGCAAATTTACTTTTGCCAGCGGCCTAACATCCTGGTCTCAGTTTGGCAACGCACCATTACCACCTTTTGTGTCTATAGGCGGCGTGAATTTCTTACCATCAGAGTATCCGTCTTCTTGTTTGCTTTCCAATATTTTAAATAAGAGGTGACTATGGGCAAAGCCCCCCTCTGCATTGGGGGAGGCCTAAGTCCAGCAGTGGACTGCAACAGGCCGATTTAGTGAAGAAGTGAGTACTATTAGTACCTATATGGGTTCTGTTTTTCATACATGTACGAAACCTTAAAAATACTGACTAATAGTTTTCGTACTAATTTATTAGTAACTTGGCCTTTAGAGGTCCGATGACCCAGATTACGTAAGTGGGGGCTAGTTGAGGGTAAATCCCCTTAGCTGGCAAGTGGCAGCCACCATTTACGTAACTAGCAGTCTAAATCAGTAATGTAACCACAACCTTACTTTTTATTTATGTGTCCTCTAGATTCTTTGTATGTATTTATATAAACACTAGCGAGTCTAGCGACCAGTCCCGGCTACGCAACCTATAAGGGTTCCGTTTTTTCCTTTGTGGTACAGTAACCAAGGTGACGCAACTTCATTAGAGTTTTATAGGACCAAATAGTAAACATATCCTTTAAAACCACAAAAAAGAATTCCAAATTCTGTCCGTAACTCCAGCTCGCTCACCCGGATGCTTTTAAAAAAACCAGGACAAACTTTAAAAATTACCTATAAGTCCGATTTCAAAATTCGTTCACTATTAGATTACAAAGTTATTTAGAAGTAAGACCGATAATGTTTTATCATTATTCTTAAGCAGTAACATTGCAAAACAACCGACTGTCCTGTCCCGTACATTCCTAAAATATATGGGACCACCTTGGAAGTGTAACCATTTATACAAAAATAATAATTGAAAAAACGGTCCAGGGGTGCTATTTTTGAACATTCACCGATGATTTCAAAATAATTGATGATTAAAATACTCATCAATCACTGACACTAAATACGAACTTCGTATATTTTTATATTGTTGGTAGAAATGGTGTGAATTTCAAATATACGTGTTTTTAGTATCCGTGATTTACAAGTATTTTATCAATCGGTAATTTCGAATCATCGGTGAATGTTCAAATATATCACTAAAGAATTGAAATAGGAAATCGGTGAACATACATAAAAAAATACATACAGTCAAACATATAACTTCGTCCTTTGTAGAAAATCGAAATCAACTCCGTAAAATCATAACTAGGTATAGGCAGGCGAAACCGTCGGGAACTGCTAGTCTAATACTCTCAGTCTGTATAAATAGGTAATCTATTCTCTGCGCATAATTTCATGGATAATTTTGAGTTAATCGCCTCTGTGTTCGAGTGGATTCGGTATCTGACTTTGACGCACGAGTTCTCGGGTTCGATGAGTATTTCAGTTTTGCTGAAAACATAACATTGCCTGGGATTGGATTTGTGCCCGATATGGATAATATCGTCGGCTAGTAGTGGGTGCATACTATATACCTCTGCCTACCCTCTCGAGGATATATTACTGTCAAGGATTCATTATGTGACCTTTATAATAGAACATGTTTACTCATAACAAAATCAAACTTGTAAGTCAACGTGATCAAGATATTTGCCAAGAATCGACATCCTTATCTCCAGTTCTATGAGAAAAACGTAGTCCACAAGCCTACAGGTAGTAACATACAATCGGTGATCAACATGAAACAGTAGGTGGCGGTGAAAGTCGATTGCGTAACCGCGCAAAAAACGCGAGCACTTTAGCCAAGCAAATTTATCGCGTGAGCATGACGCTGCAATTTGTTTTAAATTTACCCCACATTGTAAGGGGTTATTGAACGGCAAATTGTGTTTAGCTGATCAAATAGGAATCAATTCTTATATCATAACGGCCAATTGTACGCGTTTCCTGATGGTAAGAATTTCACGCAGCCTTTAGACATCAAAGGTGATACCTAATGGAGTCGAGCGTTACTAACCTGGGGTGCTACATTTGAACATTCAGCGATGATTTCGAAATCACCGATGAAAAAAAATACTCGTCAATCACTGACACGAAAAACACGTATTTTTGAAATTCACACCATGTATACCAACTACATAAAAAGTGATACGAAATTCGAATTTTATTCATCGGTGATTTCGAGATCATCGCTGAATGTTCAAATTTAGCACCCTTTGTGGAACCAGCTACCCAAAGCGGTATTTCCAAATGGATACCTTCAAGAAAAGAAAAGTACACTTACCTTAAAGGTTGGTAACGTGTCTATGAGACCTGTGGTGTTGAGAAGAGGACCGGCACATGTCGAGGTGGTGGGTGTGGAATTCTAAACTTCGACGCAATGTCCGAAGATGAAACTCAGCGGCAAGAATCAGATCAAATAGTTCCTCAGAGCATTTGTCAAGGTACATGGTAAATGCAGTACAAGACACTGAATGAATTAATGTGTCTATCTCTACCAAATACCCGTGGGTAAAGTCAAACAGAGAGTACCTGGACCTCGACGCCTGGAGAGTAGCTGTTCTTCGTTGGATACGGTCAAATGGTAGGAGCCGGTAGCGCGGAGCCCAGAGATGGGAACAATACTCAATATTATTATTCTTTAAATTTAAATTTAAGAGCATAGCTGAAGCAATCTCCATTCACTCCATATTGCTTCTCATATGGGGTTTAGAGCGGATGATGCCCCATGCGGGGGTAGGTTAGGGGGTAGGTAGGTATGTTGTGTCAAAAAACTCAGGTGACAAAAATGTTCGAGTTGCTACTTGCTCCTTTACTATAAGCTAATAAATCAATTATTATGTAGCTAGTTGCTGCTCCCAGCTTAGCTTGTGTTTACAATACACCATTTACTATTAATACACCATTACAATACCTTACAATATAAATAATACACCTTTTATTTATATTCCTGAAATCGGCTAAAATTCAAAAACTTTGCCAATCTTGTCCCGAAAATTGCTTGACAAAGGGGTTTTGTCACAGTACACTTTGGGAGTCATTTGAGAATTGGGAGCACACTGACTTGGGTATGGCGTATTTTATAGTAAATTTAACGCCATCTATTGTTGAAAAGTTAAACAGATTTAAAAACCCGTCTTCAAAATACAGATACTTCTAATTTTTGCGCCATCTATGAAACGTTAATTTCCGATGATTACAACGTATAGATGGCAGTGTAATAAAGAAATAATATAAACATTTTATTGATTTTACTATTTTTGAAAATTCACTAACTCCGTAGTTATTAATAAAATTTCAAAATAACAATTTTCTAACATATCTTTTCATTTTTGACTGTATCTAGTTGATGATTAAATTTTGTCTATGAATTATGACAACAAAAATTGATTAATGGCAACAATGAGAGACGTTGAAGTTTGTAATTTATGGCACTATTAAAAAGTGACAGATGTGAAGAGAAAATTGGAAATTATGAAGTAAAAGTATTTTCCAAATTTTCGTGTTTTAAATGACAGCTGGAAAAGAAACAATGGGGTATGTAAAGTCTAACAAATTTATATAAAGCAAAATGATTTATTCCTTGTGTGGCCAAATAATTTTCCTTACCAGTTCGATTTTATTTTAGGGAGGGGATGCGATTTACCCATGCAAAGTTGTATTTTAGGTTTTCCTTTGATACCGGCATTCTAATTGCAGTATTTATTTATATCTCTCATAGTAATACCCCAGGATAGTAGACTGTGAAGTCTCTGTTAAGTTTTTGTAACTTATTTGGCATAATTTCATTTATATTTCGCAATGCCTGTAGCACTAGCCTAAGTGGTTGCATTTTGTTCATTGATTGCTTACGATTGAGCGGTTACCTCGACTTTAAGGCCGCTGAGGGATATAGGGTCGCTTCTATTTATAAAACTTCATACTTGAATAAATTTCTGTGAACAGTATTTATTTGCTACAGGTCTATCTCTATATTTTCGAAAGGTGAAAAAAACCGCTCTTGATAATAAATAAATATTTTTAATAAAATTACAGGGATGCTAATGATAGGAATCTTATCCTTTCCCCCCTACTCTGTTTACATTTTTCTTATACAAGTATCAGGCCTATCACAGTAGGTTTTTGAGAAGAATATGTTATCAATCAGATATTTTGTAATCATAAAAAAATGTGTAGAATAATTGTTTAATCCTGTTTTACTACTGTTGGGCTGAGATTTTTGAATATGAATATTTAAGGTGTAATCAGTGTTATATTTAAAAACTTATTGAAGGATATTCTTGACAAAAAATAAACAACTTTGGAGAATAATGTATGGGTTAAATTATTACCCAATACATCATTCTCTAAAACAAAAACACTTTAATTTAGAAAGATTTACTTTTTAAAATAGATTATATTGTTTAGAATAATCAAATTTAAAGCTGGTACCTAGCTTCTTGGTTTTTATATTTTATATTGCCACCCAATCCAAGAAGTTCTTTTGGCAATAGGCATTTGTAGAGTCGAAGCTTAATAAAAAAAGTACCTTCATGTCTATTATACCTGAAGGGGTAGACAGAGGTGTGCTAGTATCTGCACGACTTGGAAGTCCAGTAGATATAATAGAACACCCACGATTAGCCAAGGTACTAGGGCCCATGTGATAGGTGGCAAGCCTATCACCACTTTGGGCACATTTTCAGAATAATCTGAAAAACATTTAAAGAAAAGTTATCTGACCTGGGAATTGAACCCGGGACCTAAGTGGCTAGTGGTCTTAACAAGCGACAGTAATACTGTTACACCACATAGAAGCTTAATCTCGATCATGTTTTAAGTACATACATATCTTTATGCCAAGTCAAGGTCTAACATTCCAGCTACAAGACAGTTAGGCTGTAGGCCCTGCAGAACACAAGTCTGCTTAAAACAAGAGGTGTGAGTAAATACTTGTCAATCCCAGTGATCCTACCAATGGTTCTATCGTGCATTAACACCACTGCTCTACCTACTCCTGTGGTCCATAATGTGGTCCAGAACAGATGGTAAGGTAGTAGGTAAACTTTAGCACAACTCCTAACGTCCCCGTCTTAGGTTGGCAACAAACAACACAAGGCCGTGTGAATATCTTACAATCAGGAAATCCATTTGCTTGTTTGCCTTAAAATGTTATAAAAAATATAATATATCGTCACGCCCATATATCCTGAAAGGGTAGGCAGAGGTACATACTAGTATACACCCATGATTAGCCGATGATATTAGGTCCCATGATGTGATGGGTGGCAAATCCTTCGCCAATCAGGCACAAATTCAATCCCAGGTAAGGTTATGATTTCAAAAAAACTGAAAAACTCATACTTAGAACCAGTTGCCCGACCCAGGAATTGAATCCGGGACCCCTCGCGTCAAAGTCGGACACTGACACCATTCGACCACAGAGGCGATAAAAAAAATTATAAACTCAAATTTTTCAAAAAATATTGTAATAACAAAATAGATACAAGGTAATGGCGCATCTATATAGATCTATGGTGTCTATAGGCTTTGTCTCTTGCCATCAGCAGAGCTAATGTGGTTGCTCAACTAATGTGGTTAAGAAATATGTACATTAATGCCACCAACATATCCTGCTAGTTTCAAATAATGTTATAAATGTTTAGTAATGTTTCTAAGATGCTGTAATCATTTAATTTTATACTGTTTTCTCCACGCAACACATAACACATATGAATGTACATATTGTGTGGTTTTTAACACTAATATATTAATAATAATCATTACTTTGTAACTGAAGTATTTTAAATTTCTAATAAGGCATCTGCTAGCATGTATATACTTTCCTTTCAGTTAAAATAGATTGTTATTGGAAATGTACATGTTCAGTAGTATTTAATAGCTGTAATCTCTTAGAAATATGCAGGACTCATAGTAGTTTGATTAAGCCTTTGGAAGGGGTTATAACTAGGGGGGTTAGGGGTTTGTAAGGGGTTTGAGGAGGGTTTAATTGGGTTTACAGTTAATTTGAATTTTTAAACAAAAGAGATAATAAGATGTGTCAGGATGCTCAATGCTTCATTCACGAATTAGGGCAAAGGCTTTGTGAAAACGGACATGACACCCGCTCTGGCTCATTTTTGATGCAAAAACTTGTCCTGGCATTCCAGCAAGGTAAATACAACCAGTGTTTTGGGTACTGTTGCATCGGAGATGCAGAGAGGTTGGGTTATTTTATTAAATTACTAGCGATCTATCCCGGCTTTGCATAAGTTCAAAACTGATACTAAATTTACTATAAAATGTCTCATACAGACATTACATTAAAAACCTCTAAAATGATCAGTGTTTTACTATTATTTTATTCTTGAAACACTATCGATAGATAGTATATAAAGTAAACCAAACTGAAATCCGTTGCATAGTATTATAGATCTAAGCATATATAGAGACAGACAGACATGAACCAACTTTATTTTATACTATGTAGTGATTTCATTTTGTGTGTATTTAAACTAACTTAATTAAAAATGCTTATTACTGTTATATTATAAAAATTAAACAAAATGCTTTACCATATAAGCAGTATGGTTTTTGAAGGCTTACTGGAATATGATTTCTCAAATCCAGCTTTTAAAATACCCAACAAAAAAATCTTTAAAGGTAAGTGTTTAAAGGTCCCAGTAGGTACCATTTAGTTATTGAGGTTTCTCAGATTAGGCATATTATAATACTATAAAGTTTTTCTATAAGTATTTTGAACAACTTATGTTTGTAATAATACTAACTGACTTGATTTTATTGCTGCTTCAGAAACAATCATTGTAGTGTTCACTTAAAATAATTATTCTTTAATTCAATTTATTTATTTCTTGCTCTGAAGCATGTTAACCAGGTGGTATTATAGTGCTAAATTTAGTTACAATGTTTCACCGTGCTTAAATAGTATACAAGAATTCATTACTTTTATTTTAATTCATTATTTCTATTTTTATTCACCATTTTTAGTTAGTTATTACAGTTACATAAATTTATTAAAATTATATTTATAACTATTCAATGTTTAATATACTTGTTCATCTTCAACTTCTCAAAACGACAAGATAAGCTATTCAGTCATATATATATATATATTTTTAATGTTGTGGTTACCTGTGAGTGTATACTCGGAACAATATTACCTAACCAGTAGCCATCTTTAAGGCCAGAGTGAAAAGGCATTATCTAGGCAGGCATGATCCATCTTACACTGCATTATTAACATCAGGTGAGACAGTACTCAAATGCTAACCTATTATTAGATGAAAATAAATAAAAATTTAGTGAAGATGTATGATATGCAAGGATGACAACTACTGCAACAACTTGGTGCAATTTCATTTCCCCCACTGCCTAACCTCCGAGGTTGCCACTGTTAACCTCCGAGCCCATCTGAGGCTCATAAAGTGACTATAAACAGCCTATAACCTTTTTCAAAACTGATTAGCACATACAAACATTTTTCAAATCAGATGTGATGAGATTAGTGCATTTAACCAAACAACTATATTCTAAACAATTTCACTAAGCTGGGTATATCTAGCGCAGGTCAACTGGTCTTAATAGCGCAGTAACTTCTTATATATCTTGTTAAGTAAGTTTATATTTATATGGTTTCATAATATTTTTCGAACAACAATGTCTTTAACTGTCTAAACAAAGCATTGAAACATATTTTCTAGGTAAAAAATTATAATGTGGTAAGTTTGACTTAACCTATATATACCTATATATTATTAAGCTATAGATGCCTTGTATGCATTTAATTTTGACTAGCAAAAGCAATTGCTTGTGATTTGCCAGTTTCATCAGTCAAAATATTTCAACAATTTGTATTAAATATGTCTTCCTGTGTTTGCAAAGCTTGAAATAATTATACAACCATCGTAAAAAAACATTTCTTTTTATGCGAAAGTATTATAAATTCACAAAATTTACTTCTTTCATGCTATAATCATAAACATGTACACGAAAATGAAATTTGTTACTTTTAAATGTCAATTTGTAGGCAGGTAATGTAACTATAACTTTTTTATAATATATCATAGGACTGAGAAAACAAATAAAGTAGTGTTTAATGTAGGCAATATTTTTATCTACAGTAATGTGAACTTTATAAAAAAACAATGACATTGTTTATATACTTTAGCAATTAGTGCTCTCCAGCGGTTTTACGTACACATAGTATAATTTCTAATCCACTTCTTCGTCCTAGCTTTATCCCATTTCTATATCAGATGATAATGGGCTTGGCTACCTAATCTAAGGAATTTGACAAGGACGCTAATTTTCACACAGAGCAACTGCCATCTGACCTCAGTAACCCTGAAAGTCAACCATGCCCAACCCTATAATAGGTCATAATACATGAATCTTGGTTGCCTCACGATGCTTTTCTTCACCGTAAGATCACTTAGAAAATGTACTTAAGTCAGAAAAACTCAATGGTACATGGCGGGGTTTGAAGCTGGACTACCCAAATAAAAGTCCGAAGCTCTAACCAATAGACTACCGAGGCTCTTATAATTTCTAATGCACTGATTATGATAAATCATGGCCTTACTCAGAAATAATATATCTTTCTATATGTAAAAGAAATTTAAATTTTTTTTCTTTAATACTTCCTATAAACTGACAAACTTTATTTCTTTATATTATTAGTAATAGAATTTAGTTAAAAAAATACAAGAATTGGAGAAGTTTAATTCTTTATTCTTTGAGATACTGATAAGTGAGTGCTTGAGATGCTTTGTATCACATTTTGACGCACTATCAATACACAGCATATCTGTTTATTTGCCAGCCATATTAACATATGTTCCAGATAAGAATGTTGCGTCTGGTCTAAATGGCCAGTGTATTTACAGATATATGAAGTACTGGGTCTAAAGCAGTGGCTGGAAACCTTTCTATTTTATTATTTAGCAAACATTTGAAATATAATAAAAAAATCATAAATTTTAAATATTTTAATTGAAAGAGATTAATAAATTACTCAAAACTGCTAAAACTCTACTCCACCATCTAAAACTTACATCTTACTTAATTTACTTACATTCAAAAATTTAAATAAAAATATTTTTTTAAATCAGTTGAAAAACATGTAGTATGTAGCATTAAACGTTAAAACTTAACAGTTTTTTTTATTTACTTAATTTTTGGGTCAAATCAATTACTATTATATTTCTTTATTTTATATTCTGATTCTGATAGTCTTTAGTTGTTTAAATTGAAACATTATTTAATCAAAATGAAAAAAATCTATCGCTTCTGTGGTCGAGTGGTGTCCGTGTCCAGCTTTGACGTGAGTGGTCCCGGGTTCGATTCCCAGGTCGTGCAACTTGGTCTATTAATGAGATTCTTCATTTTTCCAAAAAACATTACGTTGCCTGGGATTGGATTAGTGCCCGATTGTCGACGAACTTGCCACCCGTCACATCATGGGACCTAATATCGTCGGCTAATCGTGGGTATATACTTGTATGTATCTCTGCCTACCTTTTCGAGTATGTGACTATATAGCGAGAGGCGTGACTATATATATATTTTTTTAATTCAGCTAGACTATACCAATAAATAAAATTGTTTGTAATATTAAAATAACCGTTTTTTACGAAATGCATATGTATGTACATGTACCCTTACCAAAATAAAAAAATAATTCAATTGTATGTTTGTTAGTTCCGTGTAATGTCTGGAACCGCTGGGCCGTTTTTACGGGACTTCACTTTCACTGGCAGATAGCTGATGTAATAAGGAGTAATTTAGGCTACTGCAAAAAAATATTTTTTTCAAAGAGCCACGGGTGGTGGAGTCGTGGGCTTCAGCTAGTTTATAAAATATAATACTAAAAAATAGTTTCAATCCACCCAGTTTTTTACTTGCATTGGTTTTTCATGAATACATGAATTCATTTTTTAGTCGTGCCCTTTGGATTGCCTTGCAAAGACTTCTGGTTCTACCAGGCCCCATTAGTAGTTATGGACTACAGGTTAAAAACCACTGGTCTTAAGTGATTGGCCTCCTCATTCGTTTAGTGTTTAGTATAGGTACAGCTACTGTTGTCTTTTTGCAAGTCTGTAGTATGCCCTAAACAATAAAATAAAACTAAAGTGTCTGTAAGATCAAACTTATAGCCTTTTAATCAATGCATGTGATTTAAACTTTTAAGTCATAACAAGTGTAATTTATTTATACAGTGTTGACACTTTTGGACAAGATGTACAGTATCGCCTATGTGGTGTAACAGTACGGCTGTCGCCTGTTAAGACCGTTAGCCACTTAGGTCCCGGGTTCAATTCCCAGGTCGGGCAACTTTTCTTAAAATGTTTTTCAGATTATTCTGAGTACGTATGGCATTGCCCGGTATTGGAATGTGCCCGAAGTGGTGATAGGATTGCCACCTATCACATCATGGGCCCTAGTACCTTGGCTAATCGTGGGTGTTCCAGTATATATACTGAACTTACGAGTCGTGGAGATACTCGCACACCTCTGCCTACCCCTTGGGGATAATAGGCGTGAAGTTACTTTTTTATGTACAGTATTAATATTTCACATGTACCTGACGTTCAACTTACTTTAAAAGTAAATTCGTTTTATTAATAAAACCAAAAAGTTTTTTTAGAGTCTGAACTGTTTTAATAAGTCATAGTAAGGTCACAGCTACATGGCCTGACCCTTGTCTGTTTGGTATACCTACCTATTTTAATATAGAATAGGTAGGCATTTGACTGTCATCTGATGTTAAGTGATGATGCGAGCGAAGATGGATCATACCTGCCTGCAGATAGCCTATTCACTTTGACCTTAAGGATGACTAGGTTATAACGTACCGGAAATACATTGGCAGGCAGCGAATTACGCTCTAGTAGTTTGCGTTGGAAAAGACGAACCGAATCAGTTCGTGCGGATGGATGGAATAATTACTATATAAGGGTGAAAAGATCGCCCGCGTTGCCTAATATGTAATTCGGATTCCCCGTTTTCGTCCGGGCTCCTTTGCAGTATATACCACCTGCCTTCCTGCCAGGCTGCTCGTAAAAGGCGAGCATGCGCTTACTTTCACTAACACCGTGACCTTTCACTGGGTGGTAGAGTTTCGCAGCGGCTCGCTCGGTTTGGTACCACCGCCTTATTTATTCCTGCCGTCATAACGTCAGTGCTTGGCATTGACGTGGTTCGGTGGAAACTTAGTTTTGAACGAGGCCTAACATCCCGGCCTCAGGTTGGC
>DVZN01000307.1:0-14249 GCA_018237365.1 Caria ino melicerta
TATAATTTTCAAAAAATATGTTCTAACAAAAACAAAAAACCGAGCGAAGCTCGGTCAACCAGATATTTTATTTTATTTCTGCAGGCACTCGATGACGACAATACTCTAAAACACCTACATATTTTAAAAACTACATACTTTAAACAATAATGACCCTTAGCGCTACAGTTATTAGTTATATCTTCGGTTCCGCAAGTTATACATAATGGCAAGAACTTAAACATGCGAGTATATAGCAGTAAATGTTTACCGTTAGTAAAACTGTTGGCTCCATTGCAATTTTAATAATGTAACAGCAACCTTTGATATTTTAGTTGTATTTTAATAAGGCTAAAAAGTAAATGATAATATTTTTACATTAATTTTTATAGCACAATTTTAACTCCATGCTCATAATACTTATTCGTATTATTTTTTTTACACTTTTTTAAATCTGTTAACGTTGTAGCGTCTTAGCTAGGCATTTCGTTACAATACCTACGCACTAACTATAAATTAGGAAATCTAAATTAAACTTAGTAAGAACCTTATAATCTAAACCTTTGTTTCACGCAAATAAAAATATATAATTTATTAAATTTAGGCATAATTTATTAACAAGATACTGAGAACAAAAAAATGAACGTAATTGCAGTTATAACGGCAGGAATAATATGGTGGTGGCGGGAATCAAAATCACATTAATTCTTACAATATACCATAGAATTGTCCCGTCTCGTTATATTGCCAAGAAACATACACGAAATAGTACTTACGATACGATTTTTACGTGACGTAAACATGTTCAATCCGAAACGATTCTAAAAATAAACTAAATCATGAATGTAAATTTTTAGCAAAAAAGCAAACATCCGCAGTATTATTTTAATTCAAACGAATAAACTACAGACTATAAATAAAACTACAACTGATTATAGACAAGTAGAGCTAATAAAATGCGAATGACTCATAATATATTCGCAAACAAGTTACGGTCACATCGTACTGTCTCGTTCTTTGCGAGTAATGTACTCATAAAAACTCGTCTGAGAATTCGCATTCACCGTTCTAATTCTTCAATGGGGTATCCCCGACCTACAAAAAATTGCACCGGTTTCTCGTGCAAATAGCGCACCGCTCTTCTCATTGTGCATTTAGCGCAATGATTCTTAACAATAACCAATGCTTGTCGGTATGGCACGTGCCTGTTTTGCAAAAAAAACTGCTAAGCGGTCATGGTTACGCCAATTTCGCACAATTGTACCAGGAACTCAGAAACTCTAAAGGATGTTTTTGCTATTTAATGTTTGCGATTTTGTTTTGATTGAATTTTATGAATTCAAATAGATAAACAGACATAAGTTTGGCAATTATGACATAAAATATTATATAAACTGCAGTTGAAACTTATCTTGAAACTGCATAGAACATTAGATACCTTTATTATAAACTACGATCAAAATGGTCTCTAGAAATCTTAACTTCTCTTGTATTTTCTGTCGACTATATACCAAGAAAACATAAAGTTACACTCGTATATATTATATGTATTTAAATATAAAACGAATTTATAATATCCGCTGTGTTTCATTTTTTTATGCATTTTATTTTATATATTATATCACAATTTTTTGTTTGACGATGAACATACAGACTGGCATTTTAATGATAATAAGAAAAAATCAGGAAATAAGCAATATAATTATCTTTTATTATACTAATATTTGTGCAATAATCATCTGTTTTAGTTTTTAATTTAAAAAATACTATTATATATAACTAGGGTATGCAATTATTAGATCGATATTAATAATAGAGTTCCGCGCAGTAACTTGTCCGGGTATATACCGCTTCACCTTGTCCTGCCGCCATTAGATCTGTGTTTGTTGAGTTGTCATTTTCGTTGTAGCCTCAGTCCGATCGTTTCCTAGTTCAATTCCGGTACTCAGGTTCGAATCGAGGGTTTAAGTGAAAAAACGTCATCAGGAAATCCGGATTCGGTTATTCGTATTCAACCTAATCTAGGATTGGGCTTGGTTTCCCTTCTGGTTTGGTCGGTCGAATGGAAGTTGCTCTGTGTAAAAATTGACGCATTTGTCAATCTAGGTATCCGACCCGATATCATCTAATATAGAAACGGGACAAGGCTAGGACCACGAGACAAGA
This sequence comes from Caria ino melicerta, assembly GCA_018237365.1. Lineage (NCBI taxonomy): Eukaryota > Metazoa > Arthropoda > Insecta > Lepidoptera > Riodinidae > Caria > Caria ino. The sequence continues at coordinate 2,146 of DVZN01000307.1, forward strand.
TAGGGCAGCCTTGGAAAGGTTATTTATTAATATTTACAGCATTCCAAGGAAGTCAATGAACTTTGAGTTCGGATTAAAGTGATCATTGGCCAATGGCCATAATACTTTACTAGGATACTCCATTGTGCACTACTAAACTAATTATATATACCTAAAAGATAAATAAACATGCCTAAATACCTATTACATAACAACGGTATATACTACTATTTAAATATGTAAAAAACTACAGATGCTGTGAACCAATCAGAAACTATATACTCAAATACATAATCGCAATACATAAAACTTCGCTATGTATTGGCGAATTTTTTTGGCAATCTTAGCGAGGGGCGTTGCCAATTCGCGATATCTTTACCGCACACTGATATAGCCCGCGAATATATTTATACAATGTATATATCTATTCACGCTTCGCGATAATCCTGTGCGCCTAGTATCTAAAATACCTACAGATTTAGCCTAGGGTTACCACTTACCATTATCACTGTTTATTTTGATAGCATTGCAATATACATAATATCCTGTTTTCACTTTCGACGTACTAAATAGAATACTTAAATACATTCTGTATCTTAATATTTAACGCCCTGCCGAATAATCAACAATATTAAGCCCCATAATGTCTTAATACAATATGCATAATGAGTTACGTTAGTAAAAATAAAAATTTGAAATATTGAACGGCGAACTTTTTTCAACACTTCATCGGTGTTTTCATAGAACGCCAATTTCCAAACAAGCACAATACGTTTGTAGGCAACCCTAATGACGACATGACAGTAGGTAGGTAGGTACTTATTATGAATGGATTACAATAATATATAATAATTGTGTATTTTCTATTTAATAACTAGCAACCCGCCCCGGCTTCACACTTTTGCAAAATTGATACTAAATATACTACAAAATGTCTCTCACAGACATCACATTAGAGACCTCTAAAATTATCAGTGTTTCTGTATTATTTCATTCAGCATTACACATATGAACATTCGTCTTAAATCACTCTAAAAAAAGTTTTTTTTAATCAACCTAATAAAAAAACTGCATAAAAATCCGTAGAATAGTTTTAAAGATCTAAGCATGCCTAGGGACAGACAGATGCAAAGCGACTTTATTTTATACCATGTAGTGATAACATGTAACTAATACTTATCCTAAAACATCCGTCTAAATGGATTCGGAAGGAAAATCTTGACAAAGTCAAATGTTTATCTACACAGTTGCGATATTTGTGTCCAACGGATTGTTGAACAACACGATTTACGGGTTCTCGAGGTTACGCCGAGTTTTGAGGCCAAGGTGGCTCCGTTGATATAGAGATATTTTTATGTTGAATAAACAAAAGTATATAAAATCAAGGGAAAATTATAATTCGTTTTTAAAATGAATATTCTTTGAATATTTAAAAACGCAAATGAAATAATGCGTGTGTTCCAATATACACCAAGTAAGACTATTCAACTCGCAGAAACAAATATTTGTTTTATTACTAACTGGAATTTCGTAAACGAGTTTGACTTTGTAGCACTTTCTATTTAAAATAATAATAAAATTAGGAATTTAACAATAATAAAGTTAACATAGCTTTTTGATGTATATTTTTTTCAACCTATGAAATATATAATAATATTGCCCTGAAGATACTGTAAATCCGAGAACGGTAGGCAAAAATATTAAATAAATTGATGTGAAACAGTACAAGTGTTTAATATAAAATATTAATGAAGTTCTACCAAGTGCCAACGTTGAATAGTGTAAATTATATCTATGAAATATATCTTCGAGAGCACAATAGGTGCAATGACTCGCCGACAATGTACGTGGAAACTAGGTTACAGGGTGATAATGTGATATCAAAATCGGTTCAGCCGTTTCGGAGGCCGTTTCGTGCTCATAAAATGCTACGTACATCTGAAGGAAAATGAAATGAAAATATTTTAGACTTAATTGAACTGTAGACCATATTCAAGGTATCTTTTTCATCTTATATTATAGATTCTTCTTCGCATCTTTTTCTTCGTCTATTATACATTACAGATATAAAAATAAATATTCTAAGTTACTTCATCAATGACAAAGTTCTGAGGTAAAAAACTTCAAAAATACAAACGAATTGAGAAACTAATGGCAAGTCGGTTGACTGAAAAAAATATTAATAGATATATGATGCTTTGGTTAATTTAAGAACTTAAAGTATTTTAATTGCGCTTATGATCATTGTGTGAAGAGAAAAACTAAAATGGTTTAATAAAAAGATAAAAGAAAATAAGCAAAATATTAGATTTTGAGATTCTTACAAATAAGGCAAAATATAAAATTTTATTTAAATCGTAAGCAACCTAATAATTTTGTAGTAACCTTACTCATATTTGTATTACGAATTATGAATAATGTTAATAATAATCTATGCATATAATAAAACAGTAACTCAGTCTGTACATGTAATATTTTTTTTAAAACAATGATTGTTTGTTTTGTATACAGGATAGAGAACCCAAAATAATAGTTTTTTTCTGTTAGTCTGTATGTCTGTCATTTCACGCAAAATCTACTGAACGGATTTTAACCAAATGTTGTATAGTAGTAGCTTATAGCCCGGGTCAACATTTAAGATTCTTTTTATTTCGGGAAAATCCTTCTCTCTCATCATAAATTGCAAAAAGAGCACATTGAGAAGTAGCCAGTTTAATCTGATGTGTCCTCGCATTAAAAACAAGTGCTATATTAGTCCAGATTAAACTGATCGTTTTTTTAAAGTAACCCACGCGAACGAAGTCGCGGGCAACAGCTAATAAAAGTTAAAAAGTTAATAAAGATAAATCTAGGAATAGTAAAAAAGTCGAATACTTTATTTTTTTCTTATTTTTTTTTATCATTTAATAGGCAATCATTTGACCGCCATCTCGCCCGATGTCAAGTGACGATGCGGCCGATAATTTCAACTTGTTCTAAGTATGAGTTTTTCTTAAAGACATAACGTTGCCTGAAATTGGATTTGTGCTCGATTGGCGACGGACTTGCCACCTGTCACATCATGGAACCTAATATCGTTACCTAATCGTGGGTGCATACTAGTATGTACTTCTGCCTACCCTTTCGAGGATATATGGGCGTGAAGATATATAATTGCTTAATTTTATATTTTATAATATTAAATCAAACCTTTAATAGTTGTATGGGTGTTGGTTAACAAAATGGCTGATTGTTCTCATAACGAAAAGACGTGTTCTGAATAATTTTATTGAAGTCTAAAGACTCTACCACTTGTCCGTCCTTCTATATTAAATTCTATTGGTTCTTGTTATAAAATGACTTGTTAAGAAGTCATAAACTTATATCAACTAACAGTCGCTCACTGTTCTAAATTAAACTATATTCCATTTTTTTATTATCACGAAAAGTCGTCAATAACTAAAAAAAAATATCACTTAGCAAATAGAGAAGTAAAATGTTACTTATTTGTTATTTAAATAAGTAGGCAAAGCTAAAATGGTTAAAAAGGAAATTATATTCATTAATAGAGTTTTCCCTTGCCTTTTAAGGTTGTGGTTATTTATACTGATGGCCGTAGAAAAAAAACACTTTTATATATTAAATAATAAATTAATAACCTTCAGGAAAGCTGTTGTGTTGTATGTTGTTGCATGTAAAAGTAAAATTATAAAAGCTTTAAAAAAACTAATAAAATTAATTAAATTATATTGAAACTAACATACTTCATATGTCTAAAAATCTAAGACAATCAACTTCTCGTATTCAAAATATGATTAAATTAATCATCGCGCGGCTAATGGTAAAATCAAGAAATAAGGACAAACCAATTTAATAGCAGTGAAACACATTGGCTAGATGCGTTAAAGGGTCTATTTGTCTTTCACACGCAAATGTGGCGGGGAAATTTGTCTGAATAATTGATAGGTACGTGTCATTTGGCAACCTACTGCCTCCCACCACCCCATGGGGGCCAGCGGCTTCGAACCACATAACTTTAGATACCACTCGATAACCCGAATTTAAGAAATATAAAAACATCAATAATTTTGCTTTTACTGTAATTAACTTTTTATTTATTTTAGGCGGATTAGTAAGTTAGTATAGTGAAAGAGTTTAAATTACATTTTTGACACAAATTCAGATTATATGAATGATACAATTCAACTCATTTCATTTTTTCTTCTTCTGAAACATATAAACAAGGTGGTATTATACTGCTTATTTAGTTGCAATGTTTCACACTTGAATGATATACAGAAATTCATTATTTTTATTTAGTTATTATACATACATTTATTATTATACCCATTATACCCATAGGTCAGCTTGTTCCACTGCTGGACGAAGGCCTCAACTAGAATGCTACATACGACTCAATCTTCCTTTTTCACCATCTTGCATTTACCATAATAACTATATATTATATCCGTAACTTTAAGCGTAATATTTCGCATAGATTTTATAATCATAGAATTGACCTCTAAGAATTAAAATTCTGAGTTATGTTGGCAGAAAAATGTGAAGTTGTGGTAATAATCCGGACATATAGTTGCCAAATATTACCTGATTAAAGGTCACAGTGGTAGTGACAGTAAACCTGTCTCCTCTTTTAACAAGCTTCATGACAAGGAGATAGGTTAGCCTATTCATGCTCGAGGCGAACCCAGATACGAGGAGCCTTGATATACTAGATATACTAGAACACCCACGATTAGCCAAAGTACTATGGCCCATGATGTGATAGGTGGCAAGCCTATCGCCACTTCGGGCACAATCCAATCGCGGGTAATGTCATGCTTACTCAAAATAATCTGAAAAACATTTTAAGAAAAGTTGCCTGACCTGGAAATTGAACCCGGGACCTAAGCGGCTAGCGGTCTCAACAGGCGACAGCCGTACCGTTACACCACATAGGCGATTTATTATATAGGTACCAAAGATAATAACGGCTCGTAGGCTGAGGCTGGGATGCTTAGCGTCTTGCTAGATTTTCCGGCTACCAGAACGTGCCAAATGCGATTTTCAATTGTTCTACCTTAGTTTTTAAGTAAGTAAAATTCATAGTCGATTCTATTGAGTATTATGTACAGCTATATATCCGAAACTTCAGCAAAACATAACTATTATAATTGAAGGACGTAAAAGTCGCCTCAGATCAATAAAATAAAATGAGCATCGTCCTTAACATATAATATCTGAGAAATGGATCGCGACACGATTGATCGTTAGTGGACATAATGTAAGTCATTAGTTTCCGGTTTAAAATAACATTTGGCCAGGGATGTCCACCGTCCACGCATGGTGGTGGTGGCAACGATGCCCCACATCGATATTTCGTACATTATTGAGTAGTCGCGTGTTGCCTCCCAAATTTCCAATGTTTGGCGATTGATGTGTAGATTGACTTTTGTCATTTGCTTCGGCCATGTTAAACAGTAAAAATGTTTTTTCTATAATGTCTCTTCAATTTAGATGATTCGAGTAATGGACTGACACGGCTTATATGTTTTTATTGGGTTTTGTATCTGATTAGGCGGGTGATGGATGAAAGTTTCTGTTGTTTCTTTAGCCGCCATAATAATTATTATGATAACCACATATATTGTATATTTCGTCATATATATGGTACTGCAAAACAACTAGTGTTTTATTTCTTGGTGCATATAATGTACATATTAATTTGAAGAGACTGTCTTCTTATGTCCGGAGTCCGACTTTGACGCGAGAGGTCCTGGGTTCAATTACCAAGTCGGGCAACTTGTTCTTGAGTTTTTTCAGTTTATCTGAAAAACATAACATTGCCTGGGATTAGATATGTGCCCGATTGACGACGGATTTGCCACCCGTCATATCATGGGACCTTATATCATCTCGGATAGGATAACGATGTACACTTTTAAAAATAAAACAATTTTTATTGCATTTCATTTGTCATTTACATGATGTAATATATCCTGAAGGCAGTTAACTGTATTAAATATTTTATCTGTATTCGCCATAACATTCATACAATATCCTCAAGAAAGCCTTTCAAGGTTGCGCTTTTAAAACAGTCCTTAACGCAAAGCGCATTGTTATAACTGTTATTCTATAAGTTTAGCCATTAAGGCAGATAAGCTTCATTTTTTAACATAAACATTTAAAGCCAAATAAAAAATACTTCGCATAAAGATAAGACGTTTACAACAATGAGAGGGATAACATTCTATTGTTATATTAAGCCGTTATCCGTAGCAAAGGTGTTTTTAATCGTTTGATTATTGCAGTTGTGCAAATCCGAAAAAACGTCTGGCGTAAAATGAGGATAATAAAATTGCCTTTGTTAAAAAAACGAAGAAATGGCGGCTCCTTTGAGATGAGCCGACGTCAAAAGAAAGTTTTGCTTATATACATATTCGCTTTATTCAAAAGAAAGCTGCATAAGTGGCTTTAAACGGTACCTTATGCAATAAATACATAAAAAAGAATATACTCATAATATCGCTGAATAATTATGTAAATGTAAGATTTTTTTTATTACGAATTTAGATCAGAAGTTGTAACTAATCTACATAAAAATATTAAGTAAATAACTTGTTCATAAATCAAAACAGCCTTTCGCAGGCAAAACCATAACGAAATGTATAAATTATAATAATATAAAATAACTTTTGTCATTTAAAGACGAAATAAAATATCTTCTTATTATACTCGTCAAGTTTTGTACCGAAACTTTTACATCTGTACCTAGAGGGCAATGTTGCAAGGCCCTTGCAACAAGACGGATGTTTGAAATAAGGTATATATCTACTCAGAGCCCGTGTTGGCCCGAGCTCCTTTACTGAATAGACCCTGTGCCTACTGCCAAACTGCTCGTTAGAGGCAAGCATAGGCTTACTTCACTAATACTTGTATCTCTCACTAGGTAGTACAGCTTCGCAGTAGCTCGCCCGGGTCGAAAGGTACCACCGCCTTACCTATTCCTGCCGCCATAACCTCAGTGCTTGCCGATGACTTGTTCCGGTTGTGGGAAGTGTCCGATAAACTTACTTTTGCTCGAACTAACATCCCGATCTCAATTTGGCAACGCACCATTATTGCTTACCCTTAGAAAATTCATCCGCTTGCTTGCTTGCTCTCATAATACATGCCGCCTCACAGAAAGGCAATAATTGGTCTATTCTACAAAGAAGCTCGTACCAACACGTGGTAAATCTGCTCTTGTTATTTTTCCTGCCACCAAAAATACTCTCATATTCTGGCATAGAGCTAAGACAACGATAGATATTCATTTTATGTTAAATACCCCAAGCTCAAGATAGCGACTAGCCGATAACATCTATGGTGACTTTAGGTGATTCGAGCCATTCCACATCTCAGACGCAAAATAGGCGACAAAACGTCAAGTTGTGGACGCCCACGGGCCCACGAGAAAGAAGAAGAACAACCGCCTAGGCGACGATTAATTCTTTGTTCTTACCATCAGGGAAGTGTGCTTTTTCCCTATGTAATATTGTATAATTTCTATAAAAGGCATCAGTAAAGGCTTACAAGGAGAAAGTACCGTTAAGATTACAACTATTTTAATGGTCGAATACAAATAATATAGAATCAAATAAAAAAGAAACTAAATGTGCAACCCTTTCCTATGATGCACACATTTCGCAAAGAATAACACTATATTACTTTACAGCCTTCAAATCTTTGTTGAGATGCCGCCCAATCCGGAACTGGTTAATTTGAGGAGCGAACGGAATTTATATGAACAGAGTTCCGTACTTACTACATTCTCTTAACAAATAATAAATTGGTATTTAAGTGGTTAGCATTTAAGCCTCTATGGTCGAGTGGTGTCAGTATTGTCGGGTTAGATTCCCGGGCAACTTGTTCTATAAGTTTGTTTTAGTTTTTTTTTAATTTAACGTAGCCTGGGATTTGATTTGTACCCGATTGGCGACGGACTTGTTATTCGTCACATCATGGAATCGAATATCGTCGGCTAATCTTGGGTGCATACTAGAATGTACCTTTGCCTATATATGGGATATATGGGCCAGACGATATTTGTTTATTTCCGCTGTGATTATTGTTCTGCTATCAATTCACACGCAGAAATGAAATGTAACTGTTTATTCGCTATTACATATATGTTACAGAGTTATAAAAAGATAAAGGTTGAGGGAAAAGTCTTTTCGTATATACGAATAATTTTAAGCAGTAAAACAGCAAAACAACTATTTTCCGGTCCTGTATATCCCTAAAATTTTTAAGAGATCACCTCGGAAGTATAAGCTTTAAAAAAATATAAATCCGTCTACAAACGCCTTAGTAATCGCGTAACATACACTCAAAAAACATATAGGCGAATTGAGAACCTCTTTCTTTTTAAAGTCGGTTAAAAAGATCATGGCCAAAGGTTGGTAACGCTGCACATTATATTATATTGAAATCCGGGTTTAAACGGCGTTGGAATGGTATACATTTAATTCATTATGAGCATTTACCACCGGGGAAAAATCAACATTTTGGATTTCTACTCTCAACACCTAATGAGACATAAACCACTTTTTCTAAATATCTTATTAAGAAAAAGTAGTCATTGCATACGCTGTCGGAATCCATACACTTTAGCAGGTCTGCCTGACTTTTGAACGAACTTGGTTGAGTTACTATTAATAAATATCACTTATACTTTTCTATAATTTTTTATATTTTTTTATTTAAACCATCCAATTTCGCTATTTAAGCATCATCAGGGCGATTGAAATCTACGACATATTTTTAATTTATTTAAAAAACAACTTAAAATACAAAATAATTTTGATGATTTAGCATTTAAAAACAAATGTTTGTAATAATTGCTAAAATACATCATCTAATGTCTACATATCAACAATTTACTATCCATATTCATGTATCTCTTTATTCTAAGCACATATAGTATATACATACATACACATATATACATACTTAATCTATGCAATGGAATTCCACCAAGCGCCGACGATAAGAAGTATAGAACCTAAACTAAGTTGTTCAGGTGGTACACTATAGAACCTTTACACGTAATTTTTTTTACGGAAGAAATTATTACAACACAGGAAATAGTTTTTTTTAAATATATGTCAATGCAAGCAATGGATGAAACAAACTTTACAAGAAATCCTGTGAAGGTTTATCTGTGTAAATAAATCGTCGCCAATTTTTATAAAATAATGTATGGATTTTTTGAGTAATATTTAAAGCGCCTTTTTTATTATCATTATTTTTTTAATTCTGCCTTTTTAGGATGAAAATAGCGGTTAAATTTCGTATACTAGGGTACGTAACCCTAAAATTAACAAAAGCAAGCAAAAAGGGTTGCAAAGTAAAAAAATACAATGCAGAAAATTACGCAATCAAGGGTTTTACGAGCGTCTAATAACCTTTTTAAAAGGTTTGCACGCAGGTACCAGAATGGTGTAAACATAACAATACCTCGAAAAAAGTTTGCGTCAAAAGCCAAACTCCATAGGCTCATGCAATGTTTTGGTTAATGCAAATTAGTGCGACTATTTCGCAATAATTCTTCAGAATTGTAACAATGGATACTTAGTTTGCAATTGTACAATTGCTACCGAGTGTGATCTCTTTGAAAGCATTTATTTATTGGCCCAATTTGAAGTGCCAATAATTGCAAGTGGCTTTTTAATTCGTCCATGTATTTGTGGCCAGTGTTACAATACGATTTAAAAAAAATGTTGTCATCAATAAATATTAGTTTTTTCCTTTTGTTATTAGATGACTATAATACGTATCTATTAGTATATGATATTAGCTACAGGATGAAGTCCTAAAAAGGCAGAATTAAAAAAATAAACAATACCTATAGAAAATTAATATATGGAATATTAATGTTCTATAGGTATTGTTTAATTTAACATAGGGAATTAGAAAATGGTTATTGCGGTTTTTTACCATATATAAACAAATACATAAAATATGTAAGCATATGTATGCCAATTTCTAAAAAAAATGATTGTAGCAAACGAGTTAATGTGTATGTATGTAAAATACCTACTCGAATAAAAATATTATTATTAATTTAGTTAACCGGATTAAGCTGCCGAAGCTGGCTTGGTTTATTAAGTATTCGAGTGAAATCAATATGAATATAAAGAACAAAAAGTTAAAATAAATAAATATCGTCACGTCCATATATCCTCAAAAGGGAAGGCAGAGGTACACACTAGTATGCACCCACGATTGACAGACGATATTAGGTCCCATGATGTGACGGGTGTCAAACCCCAAGCAATGTTCTGTTTTTAGAAAAACTGAAAAAACTCATACTTAGAACAAGTTGTCCGACCCGGGAATCGTACCCGGGACTTCTCGCGTTAAAGTCAGCGACATCACTCGACCAAAAAGTTAATAGATATATTATGTACTAGTAACAAATGTATTCTTATTTTTTATAATTTACGAGTTATTCATATCAGTATCAGAATAAATTCTTTTTATTCTATTGATTATTGCTATTAAAGTGAGCAGAATTAACAAAATTATTGTGTGTTTGGTGTTGATATTTCAGTTAAAACTAGTCCCAGCCTCTACCTAATATCAACGGAGACTGATGGCCCTTTGAACTTGATCTTTTTATCACAAGCCACTAACCAAAAATTATATCAGCGGCGTCGCTGCATTCCGCGGTGCTCCACACATACGCGTTGGCAACGTACACAATACACATGTTCGCTTCTTTGTGTGGAGTAGGCTTACCACACCAATATGATTATTTTAAAGGACTCTGGAAATAATTAGAGCTTTCAAAATATGAATAATCAAAATAATTATAATAGTTTTATGTACACAATTATGTTAAAATAGGACAGCAATTGTTTATTAACATAATTCCAGCATTGCAATAGTTATTCGATTATTATTTTGGATGATAAAATATGTTAAGATCATAATTATTATCAGTAGTTAATATTAAAATATTTGTTGTCTCAATAAACTGAAAAAACAAATAAAAAGGCCTTGACATACTTAAATGCATGAAAGTCAAATACAATACTATAGACTAGCCTGATTGCTTCAGTAAAGCAAACTTACTAAAAGAACTATTACTTCTATTTAAGAAAATACATAGAAATCGGATCATTGGATACACACGAAAAATGTTTGAACAAAAATTTTATTGGGTTTTAAAGAAACCTAAACTTTTTTTTATATCTTAACATAGGGGTACTGTAATCACTTACACTTTACTTTGTTCTTTACTTACTTTACTACACTGTACAGTTATAAGGAAACATGAAAGTAAAGAAAAATTATAAAATTAAAAATCGGAGATATGTGCCAAATAATATAATATTAAAACACCGTTAAAAACGAAAAATTTTCCAAAACCTGTGGGGATTGAACCCACGTCTCCAGCGTACCGAGCTGTTATGTTAACCACTACACCAAGGCGCTGTGGCTAGCACCCGTCGAATTTATCGTTCTCAAAGCGGAGGCTACGCCTAAAAAACATAACTAATATAATATTAATACTATTACACAATTATAAAGGAAAAATAAAAGTAAAGATGTATAAATTTTGTGTGGATTTGCATTAACATTCTAAACAAAATAATTAATGCCCTGCAATGTTTGTAAATTTAAGGAGCAAGTCCAATAAACCAGGACATTTATGAAAATATGGACTGTTTGGTCACATCAGTATAAAGTTAACAATGCTTTTATAACAAATGTTTTTTTAAGAGTATACCGCTGTGTCAGGTGAATTTATAATGCCTTGGCAAAAACTTCGAAAAATCATTGATTTTGTTTGTGGCTTTAGATTCAAATGATACATGTTTTGATAGGATGTTACGTTTAGTCTAATATCGTCGGCTAATCATGGGTGCATACTAGTATGCTATGCTTACCCTTTTGCCAGTATTGATATTCCTCGCGTTGCCTTCTACCACTGATTTTCTGTTTGGAGGGTAAGGTAGCTGGTAAAATTACATTATTCGCAGCTTTGATAGACACAGAGTATAGATCAGGATCCGTCTGCTTGCTTAAATTTTAAAGTACTCTAAAATAAATAAATACCTTCTCGCCCATACATCCTCGAAATGGTAGGCAGGGAACTA
>DVZN01000308.1:0-14244 GCA_018237365.1 Caria ino melicerta
TTAGTATCAGTTTTGCACCTGTGCGAAGTCAGGGCGAGTCGCTAGTAAGTAATAAAAACTCATTGGTACATGGCGGGCTTTGAACCTGGACTACTCGAATGAAAGTTCGAAGCTCTAACCACTAGGCCATCGAGGTTTTTATGAGATGAGGTGCACTTATACTATACCTATTTAACAACCTCTTTTTAACAACCCTGTTAAGGGATGTGTTTTCATAAAATACAAAACATTTTATCCACCTATTTTTGTTTGTGTGAAATGTCAAGTAAAAAAGTCACATATTTATATATAAACTTTGCCCTGTTTTTGTTTCGGAAAATCCTTTTTTATTGGATGGTTACAACATACAAAAAACACTATCACCAAGTTTTAGGTCTGTAAGATCAGCAGTTTAGGCTGTGTTTCCGCCAGTCATTCAGGACAAAGAATTTTATATATATCAAAATACAACATAATGTTGATTATTTATCTTAGAGCTTTATGTATTTTTGATGACATTAAAATAATAAGATTTGTGTATTGATTTCAGAAGATGATGCGCCTGACACTGAAATGGCATCCACCATGAGTGAGAGGAGTGGCTACTCAGCAGCTACTGATTATTCAACCACATTATCTGTAGAAGCTGCGTTAAGTAGTATGTATTTACAATTACAAAATATTGCTACTTTGTACACATCATATATTTTTGTTTGTATACTTAAATTAACTTGCTCTTAGGCTGTATGATTATACCATTTGTTTTTTATTTCATTTTTGTGTGTACATATTAAAGTTCATTTTACAAGTTATAATATAGTTCTGAGTTATGTACTATATAATATATTTTTGAGTGATTGATTGAAAATACAAGATATATTTTTATTTTTTTTAGTACCTGGTATAAGTGAAAGTTTGGCTAACACTTTAAAGCAAAAAGAACTTCTAATGGAAAGAATTAAACAATATAAAGAAATAAGCAAAAGACAAGTTAAACCCATTGCAACAAGTATCACCAAAGAACCCAGTGCAGTTAGCCACATGACAAAGGTATTAATTTATTTGATATTTTGAACGAAGGTAGTGCATTCATGTAGTCGCGTTGCAGATTTACAAGGTTCGGGTTCATCGCTGACAGGAGCAGACGTTTGTTTGTGTATTACAGTATTCATATATTACCTCCAGTTGGTCTAGGTTCCTTTGCAGAACAGACCATCTGCTTTCCCAGCAGGCAGCTTGTAAAAAGCGAGCATAGGGGTACTTTCACTAACACCGTAACCTCTGACTGGGTGGTAGAGCATCGCAGCGGCTCGCCATTGACACATTCAGGTTTACAAGGCAAGGCAAATTTACTTTTGCACGAGGCCTAACATCTTGGTCTTTGGTTGGCAACCCACCATTACCTTACCACCAACTTTAGTGTGTATAGGCGGCATACTTTCTTACAACCAGCGACTCCATCTGCTTTTATACCTTTTAATATTATGAAAAATGGTATATCTATATTTTATAATTGTTGAGTTACAAATATTACAACTAGAGGCCAGGATGTTAAGCCTCATGCAAAAGTAAGTTTACTTGCTATTATCCTTCAAACTAGAACACGTCAATGGCTAGCACTGACGTTATCGCGGAAGTAATAATTGAGGCGGCGAATAAATTGCAGTAATTTTTTTTTTAATTGTAGAAAAATGACTATTTCGAGTGTTTGATGCCTATGTTAACAATTGATGACAAGAAAAGAAACTGGTGAAATGCGGAAAAGAATATAATAATAAATGTTTGTTTTCAGAGCATAGATAATGCTGAAGTTACGAAACTTGTAAATACAATCAAGGAAAAAGAAAATGCGCTCAGTATAATGCAAGTTAAAATTAAAGCAATGGAAACAACAATTTTGGATTTACAGGAAAAAATTAACGAAAAGGATCAAATAATAGAGGCTAAAAATCGAGCTACTACACTGATTTCTGATAGTTTAAGCAAAAAAGGTAATTATATTTAGATTAGGTATTTCGATTTTTGTACTATAAAAATAACTGATTTCTAATCTATGTATAGAAAATTATTATATGAAGAATTTATTTTTCAGAAAAAGACACATTAGAGCTATTGGATGACACAAAACAACAAATGACAAAAATGCAGAATAATTTTCTGAACATGGAATTGGAATGGAAAGAAGAAAAGCAAGCATTGTTAACACAATTAGAAGAAAAAAGTGAGAAAATCAAAAGTCTTGAAGAGGCAAATACAATATTGGAAAATTCTCGTTTTGAAATCAGTGTTGCTCATTCCAAATTAAGCGAAGAATTAGAAGCAAATAAACGTACAATTAAAGAATTGGAAGAGAAAATACATGAACTTTCTTCTGGTGATGAAAACCAAGAAAAAGGCAATGCTGACACTGAACAAGAAAAGGGCTCTCTTGAAATTACAAATATGGAGGAACTTACTAAAAAGATGGAGTGGTTAGAGCAAATTAACTATCAAATACGTCAAACTAATAAAGAACTGGAAAGTCAATTATCTAGTAATAGTCCTGAGGCAAAGCCATCCGCTAAAAAGGGAAGCCCATTACCCACACGAAAAGGGGGTCGAGGTTCTAAATTAAAATCACCTTGGAGTCAAATGTCAACTGAAACACTTAATCAGGAGACAGAAAAGAAAAGCAAGTCTGATAAATCAAAGCCTGAAACTTTGTTGCAATCCTTAAATAAAGACATTCTAGACAAAGAATATATCATTTCACAAAAAAATGAAATAATATCCAAATTAGAATCTTTGAATAATACAAAAGATACAACAATTTGTGAATTACAATCCCAAATTGAATCACAAAAACAAGTAGGTGATACTGTTGAAGTAAGTACGAACACTGATGTTCAAAGTGAATTCCAAGATAAACCAAGTGTAACTGAAGATAGTTCGGCAAGTATTAAAGATATGGAGGAAAAATTATTATTTGCTCAAAATCAAATTGAGGCTCTCACTAATGAAATTGATATAGCTAACAAGAACATGGTTAAAGTTAAATCTAGTTCAAAATTAAAATTAAAGCAGTTACAAAAATCGATTGAAAACTTTAGTAAAGTTTCTGATACACATGCGGAAATAGTAAAACTTAATGAACAAATACATCATCTTTCTCAAAGAGTAGCTGAGTTAGAAGAAGAGAAGGGTAACTTACAGCTTCATTTGGTGGATTATGATAGTGGAAGACGTGAGTATATAATTTTTAAATGTAGAAATAATATGTAACAAGTAGATTAAACTTAGCTTTTACTGTTGCAATGATATTTATTTAAAAGAATAACTGTGATTGTAAATTACGAAGATTGAATTTGTAGTATGGTTTCAATAATTTATGTTTTTTAGTTACGGAAACGGAGATATACAAAAAAATGGTAGAAATGGAAAATCTAGCAGATGCAAGGCTAAAATCTATCACTTTATTAGAAACACAAAAGTTCGATTTAGTTCAAGGTATTATTTAAATATTATTTTATTAGTGTATAATAAGCAAAGGCAAAACACTTTTAAATCTTTTTATTTTCTGTTTTTTGTTTTTTTAATAAGAAGAAGTGTATGGGCAAATGGAGCACCTGATGGAAAATGGTTACCGCTTCCCACAAACACCTGGAATACTTTAGCTCTCACAAATGCGTTGCCGTCCTTTAAGAAATTTTCTTTCGTGCCATCTCATGTGCCGTCCTTTAAGGAAGAAGTTTCTTATAGGTTCCATAGTCGTATCCAATTGCCCCCTAGTATAGCTGGTATCACAAAAGTGTCGTAGGGGACAAAAAGTATCGCACGGTAGAAATTGGCATTATTACTTCTGACGCAATGTCCTATTTTAAAACAACAACGGGAATGAAACTAAATATTTCCTTGGACCATTCTCTGTACTAAATGCGGTGGAAAACACCTAAAGAACTAATTTCTTTAAGCAAAGTTAAAATACCAAGTTGATGTCAGTGAATCAAATGTCAAGTTGGGATAAAATGCTGGCGCAAGCTTGCACTCACGTTTCAAAAAAGACTGTATTCTGTACCTAAATCACTATTATTTTTGTATTTTACTGTTATTACTCCTGTTAAAGGATCATCATTAGTTTTTTTATATTTCAGAATTACATAACATGCAACAAAAATGCACTGAATTAGAAGACAAATTAGCAGATATTAGTCAACTTCAAAATGAGCAAGTTTGTTCGGAAATGAAATCGGTAGAGCTGGAGGAGCAAATTGATGAACTTAGTTCTTCCAAGAAAGAATTAGAACTTGTTATAGAAAACCTTAAATTAGATAAAGAACACCTAAATAATGCTCTAAAAGTACTACATGATGAAAAAAATGAATTATCACACAAGTTAGAAAACTACATCCAGGAGAATATTGAGTTAACAGACAAATTAGAGAAGCTAAGTGCCGAAAAAGTAAGTTCTGCAGAGTCAATAGAAATTGTGGAATCTTTAACGACACAAGAAAAATTAGAACTGGAAGAATATAATAAAAGCGTACAGTCAGATGCAAATATAGATGCTCATTTACAGAGCTTAACGATTTCCGATGAAAAAGAAAAATTATTACAGGAGGCAGTAGAATTGAAGAAGAAAATAGAACTGTTCACACAAGAGAGGCAAGAAGTTATGGATAAAATGAACAAGATATCATCAGAAAATGAGTTACTTCATAAAAATGTAAGAGAATTAAAGGAAGAAAGTGATAAACTACGAGATGATATTAATGTTCTTTTGGACGAAAAGCATAAACTTCAACTCATTATTGAAGAACTTAATCATCACATAGAAGGCATGAAGCTAGAAAAAGTTGAAGTTGTTAAAGAAACAGTAGAAGTTATAAAAAGACCTAGTATTGATGACAATGACACTTCGTCTTGCGAACCTCAAAATGAGGATAAATCGTCGAACGAGAAGGGCATGAATCGTTCGAAATCTATGAAGCAACTAACTAAAGAAATCCTTAAGCTAAAAAATACGATTAAGGAAAGAGAAAACGAAATCGCAGATTGCCAAATGAAGATATTGTCGTTAGAAGAACAACAAGAAAAACAAAAAGAATTATTGCAATGTCTTGACTCCAAGGAATCGATGTTAAAACGACTATCAGATGAAAACATGCAATTAAAGAAAGAGATTGGGGAAATGAAAATTAATAAAGAATCGGAACAAAACTTTATACAACTTAAAATTGAAAATGATAAATTACAAGAAGATATTCAATCGATTCGCCATGAATACAACTCTGCTGTAAACACACGTGATTCTCGGATTCATGAGTTGGAAAACCTTTTACTTGAATATGAAAAACAAGTTATTACATATGTTAACTCTTTGCAACAGAAGGACAAAGAGATATCTGAGTATATTAATCAAATAACAATGCTAAATGATGTCACACAAAAGCTCAGATCCACCATAGACTTATTAGAATCTGAAAAAGTGAAAGATCAAAATCTTGAAAGAGGATTAAATAAACAAATAACTATGCAACAAAAGGTGTTATCAGAATACGAAGAGAAATTGCGTAACTTAGAAAAGGAAAAAGCTCAATTAGTTTCTTTAAAGAATAAGCTAGAAAATAAAAGTAATAGCAATGATCATGATTTAAAAATGTTACAAGAAACTTTAGCAGATAAAGTATCTCGCATTAATGACTTAGAAATGCAACAGCAAAAACAATCAAAAGAGTTTTCATCATTTATGATACAGTCAAAAGAACGTGATGAAGAAATACATCAAATAAAGTTAGAATTAAGAAAAGAATCTATAGAGAATGAAAAATTACGGAAAACAATTGAACAAAACGGCATAGAAATAGAGGACCTACAAAAACGCTACAAAGATGTAGCAGACGAGTTGCAAGCAATGTCTAACGTAGATATAACTAAAAGTGAACAGTATACAACTATGGAAAATAAGAATAAAGAATTGATGGAAAAATTAAAGAAATATGCAGTAAGTATAAAAAAGAAATCTGCAATGTATTCTGAATTGGAAAAACGACTAAACGACACCCAGCAACTACTTGAAATGAAAAACCAGCAAATGGAACAACTTTGTATTCAAGTAGAAATTATCCCAGCATTAAAAGAAAAGCTGAAATATGCTGAAGAAGAGATTATGCAATTGCAAACAAAACAAAAAATACTCGAGAATAATTTTGAAGAATTTCAACAGCTACAGACAGAAAACAAAACCTTAAAAGAAATAAATACTGACCAAGCAAATCAAATTATAAGTCTTGATAAACATTTGCATTCCCTAAGCAAGGATCTTGATTTATCTCGCGAAGAAAACCATATTCTTAAATCAAATATCGAGAGTTTGAATAACAAAATAGTAGAATATGAAGTAGATCAAAAGAACAACTCTAATTTACTAACTAAATTATCTTGTTTAGAAGCTGAGGTAAATAAAAAACAAATGCAGCTGACGGAGCTATCTAACGTACATGATAATCACAGTGAAAAATTAAATCAGATTCAGTTTAGTCATGAGGCGAAATTACAGGAACGAGACATGTACATAGAAAGCTTACAATCTGAAATAGAAAAATACAAAAACCGTATTGAACGGCTCGAAGAAAGTGTATCTAAAATGGAAAATAGTAGAATATCTTTAGAAAGAAAGGCAGATCAATTAGATTATCAATTACAAGATAAACAAAAAGCATACAATGAGTATGTCAATCAGGAAGATGAGCTAGTTAATAGATTGGCTGCTTTAATTGACCATGATAAAGTAGTCGAAAAGCAGTTACAAGAACTTGAAAATGAAAATAAGGAATTGAAATATAAAATTCAAAATTTTAAGGATGATCTTCAAAGAGTTAATGAGTTACATTCTGATTTGAAAGATAAGTATCACACCTATGAATCTAAAGCAAATAAATATGATGTTGTGGAACTAGAATTAATCGACTGCCAAACAAAGCTTCGCGATACGGAAATTTTGTTGAAAAAGATCACCGGTGAAAATCAATCTATCGTAGCTCAAAAAAATAAAGAATTTGAAAATTTAGAATTAGAATTTAATACGCAAATCGAGAGGACAATTAAAGATAAAAAAATATTAAGCGAAAAATATGAGAAAGTTTGTGAATATTCAAATAAACTAGAAATGGAACTGCAGCAATGCAAATGTACAATCGAAAATCTTAACAGTGACATCAGAGAAATTTCTTTAGAAAATCAAAAACTTATGAATGAATCTTCAATTGCAAAGCAATTATCTTCACCAGATTATACAGAGCAATATATTAATGAAATAAACAAATTAAATTCAGTTATTAATTCTAAAAATGAAGAAATGGATGAACTTTCTAATAAAATGCAATCAATGCATTCGAATAATTTGTCAAAACTTTCATTATTGGAAAATCAAGTTATTAAATTAAACGAAGACCTTAAATTGTCGTCTGCTGAAATTTTAAGATTGCAGGAAGAAATTGGCAAATTGAAACACAATAACGATAATCTTCAAATAGCTTTGGCCCAAAAAGAAGACCAAATTAAGCAGTTAATGGAAAATAAAAAACTTGTGTTTGAAATGAATATCCCAAAAACTGAAGGCTTGACAATTTCATCCACCATAGAAGCATTGAATAGTGAAGAAAAACCTTATGATATAGCTGGCATTGAATCACAGATAGTTTCTGACGTAGACATTAAAACTCAACGCACCGCTGACATTCAAAATGAGGAACGAAAGTTATTAAAAATTCCATTACAAGCTGGGCCATTAGAAGAAGTAGCGGAACCCATGATTGTATCTAAAAAATCTTATCTTTGTTATAAAAAAGATGAAAATGTTGAAGAAACTGCAGTTGATCCCTTTAATTCTGACGAAGGCTGGGGTTTGGAATCCAATATGGAAAGTGATGAAGTCACACCTGGCATGGCGTATCTTAACAAACAAGTACAACTTTTAAATGAAACTAACCAAACATTGAAAAAAGATCTTGATGTTAGTAATAACAAGCTATTAAAAGCTTTAAAGAAATTAAAAGAATTAAAATCAGCCAATGAGATGTTAGCAAACGAGCTAAAACTTACGAAACAAATATCCCAGTCATCAATATTAGATTTGGCAATTGAAAATGAGTTGTCAAGTAACGTTGATTTGTTAGAAAAAAAAGTACAGGAATTAAAAGCAGATCTTGAGAAAGAAAGGCGTGAAAAGGATGCAATTAAAAAACAAAACGAAGTGCTTAAGAATGCTAACGACCGTATGATCGAAATGAAAGAAAAAATGGATAATGAAGTAGAATTGTGGAAATATAACTTTAAACAGGCTAACGACAAACTTTCCTCGATGCAATGGGGTGGAGAAACTAAAAGTGCTGATTCCAAATCTAGTTCTGATATACTTGATTCAATTCAAACAAAACGGTCAGATTTAGAGGAAGAACTACAGAAACTTGAAAAAGAAAATGACGAATTACAAACATTAGTAGATAGTCTTACTACTCAAAATAAAATGTTGTCTTCTCAAGAAATGCAATTAAAAGTCGAATTAGATAATTTAAGGCAACAGTTAAAAGAACGTGAAATGTGCGAAGATTTAAGAAGTGAAATATTAGAATTACAAAATATAAACACACATCTCCAAAAAAATTACGATACCGCCTGCGAAAATATTTCTTTATTAGAAACACAATGTAATGAATTAATAAAAGATAGGGATGAACTAAAGCGGAGTTTTGAGGAATGTAAAGTTAATTATGAATCTCAAAATTCTGAATTGAAGATCAAAAATAGCGATTTAATAAATGAAATTGATACTATGAAACTTTTACAGACCGAAAGTGCTTCCAAGTTATCTTCAGTTTATTCAGAATTAGAATTAGCTAAATCTGATCTACAAAATTATGAAGTTCGGAAAAACAAAGATATGGACGCAGTAATTTTTGCAGAAAAATATTACTCTTTAGAGGAATTTAATTTAAATCTTCAAAGGAGCCTTGAAGATGCCAACAAAAATGTTGAGCATCTGAAAGTCGAAAATGCTGAACTTTTAAATAAAATAAAAGACTATGAAAATAAAATCGATGAGCTGAATAAAAAAATACACCAATTGAATACTGAAAATGATCAACTTTTGTCAAATGTCGCTGAATTACGAGCATCTATATCAAGTGCTGTAGATCAACGTGGTTTTGAAATAGCTGAATTGTGGAAACAACACCTAGCCCAAAGGGAAAATGAATTTCAGACGCTAGAACACGATCTCAGAAACCAATTGAATGCTTTTGAAGTAAAGTATGAACAACTCCTTGAAAACGTACAATCTTCAAGTCAAGAGGAAACTAGTAAAATTGTAATTACTGAGCAACTCAGTTCTTTACAGACTAAACTACAGGAAAAGGAGGAACATCTTATGAGTTTGCAAAGTAAATATGCTGACGCAATAAATCAATTAGATATGTTACGTTCTGAAATTGAGGACGAACGCCTTATGTTAGAAAATAAGTTACTTGTTCAACAAGAGGAATACGAAAATACTATTCAAGATTTGAATTTAAATAATCAGCAACATTTGATTGATTATGAAAACAAAATTAAAATTCTCTCCGACGAAGTCGATATCTTAAAAACGGCAAACAGTAAATTAAATAAAAATATTGAAGAGATGCGTACGCAATACGAAATAGAAACAACGGAACTGAAAAAACAACTTCAACAAAAAGAAAGTGAAATTTTCCAAAAATCTCATGAATTTACTGTTTCTTTAACCCAGCGAAATGAAGAATTTGAAACTATTAGAAAACAATTAATTGAATATGAGAAGAGGATAGAAGAACTAACGTACGAAAAAGAATCGGAACTAGCCATATTAAGGTTAAAAATTCATGATCATGGTGAAACTTCTGCCAAAATCCAAAAGGACTTAGAAAACGAAAGAAACAGCTTATCTGAATCTTTAAACAAAAAAATTGTAGAGTGCACAAATCTTAACAAATCTATAGCTGACTTAAATAAAGAATTGAAAGAATATGCTGATAAGACTGCAGAAACTCAAATGGTCCTAGAAAGTCAAGAATTGGAAATTGTAACTCTAAAAGATGAAATATCTAGTTTAAGAGATACATTAAAATCAGCCAGTAGTAAGGTGGAAAAGCACGTTACATTTTCTTTCGATACCAAAAAAGACTCTGAAGAAGACCAGAGTGGCGTAAGAAAAGATTTACTAGATGCAGTTCCAAAAGCCGAGCTAGATTTAGCCATGTATATGTTACACCAAAGAGATGTACGTTGTGAGGAATTGACGATGGAGCTGACGCAACTATTAGAAGAAAGAGACACTCTGCAATTAAGATTATCAGACAGTTTACGATCATATGAAGAACTCAAATCTCAGATTGCTGGAACTAGTGTAGACCCATCTGTCAATGTCGCACCAGAGGCAGTATCTGATTTGCCTACTGCTAATATTGCAGTAGACAGACAATTTGTTGATACGCATCGAGGGCAAACATCACGCAGCAGTAGTGTTAGTGACCCCGACGGAGACAAACCTAAATTGCAAGCTAAGTAAGTGATATTTATTTTTATCTATATAAAATCTCGTGTCGGAATTTGAAGATAAAGTCACAAATTACTGAACCGATTTTGATCAAATTGCACTATTACATAATATGTAATTTGGTGCGAACGTTTGGTTTGGGAATAACAGAAGAGGATAGGACAGTTTTTATCTCATATGAACCCAAGACGCGGTCAAGATGAAGTTTGCCGGAACAACTAGCATACAAGAAAAAGGATTTACATTACCTTGAAGTTATTTTTTGCAGTTTTACTATGTTTAAATTATTAGTTATTTATATTATTATTACTTATATTTATTAGTTATTTTTAAGTCCAACAGTTCCTGAACATTAAGGCAGATAATAACATTAACAATAATTAACGTTCAAAATGCTTCATTACTATCAATACATATAAAATATTTATTTTATACTATGTATTTATAGTGAGGCAGTATGCAAGGCTACCGGATACTCTTAGTTTGGGAACGGAATTACAGCGTAAAACGTTCACTGGCAAATAGCTGATAAAATAAGGAGTAACTTGGGCACCTTCATTTTCGAAAAAGAATTAGGGTTACCTGCAAATAATTTAAATACATAAAATGTTTTTAATACCCACGCGGACATAGTCGCGGTAATATAATAATGCGTCCGCGCACCTATATGCGTGGCTATAAGCTATCCGCACAAAAAGATTCAGTTCGTCTTTTTCATAATGCGAACGGCTAAGGAGTGGAATCCGCTTTCTACGAGTGTATTTCTAGAACATTATAACCTAACCATCGTTAAGGAGTGAATAGGCTGTTTTTAGGTAGGCACATCATCACTAACATCAGTTGAGATGGTGGTCAAATGCCTACCTATTCATTGATAAAAAAGCTATTTTCCGTCCTACCCGTCATGGGTACGGTTCTTAAGGAAGATCAGGACCAACAGAAATTACATACGTACATATCTTCACACCAAGTCCCTTGCGGGGTAGGTATAGAGTATAGTGCCGAGTGTCACGACTCCAGCATACAAAAAGTATTTTATGCTTTTTATTCTGTACAGGTTATCAGAACTCCGCAGCGTGAAACATAGTCGGGACGTAGTGCTGAGACACGACAGTGAACAACGCCAACTGGGCATGCGGCTCCTACACCGGGACGTCGCCAACCTCCCACCCGAGGCCATCGATCAACTGGCGCAAGCCCACCATACCTTATGTAAGTTACCAAATCTAAACATTTACACAAATAAATCACACATCTATCCCCAAAGTAAGAAAATTATTTGCTTGTGTTATGGGTGTTAGTCAAAAATTTCATACATGGAAATACATATATAAACCAGGAAAAATTAATAAATACCCAGACCCAGAAATACGAACGTCTATGTTCCAGCGGCGTAGCTATCGTAGGGCTAGACGGTGCAGTGCACCAGGGCTCGGAGCTCAGAGGGCTCAGTTTGCTAAGCTTTTAAACGAGAGGAAGGCCTGTATCTTTGTCCATGCACCGGGGCCTTTGTCCATCTAGCTACGCCACTGCTATGTTCGTCACTCAAATGCTAGCCCTTGTTGGGAATCAAACCTGAGCCTTGCTATGCGTCTACGTTGCAAAGCAACTACTCTATCACTCGACCAGCGAGACGGTTGCGTTGCCAACCAGAAAACTGGATGGTAGGCCTCGTGCAAAAGTAAGTTTACCGGCTGTTTGTTCTGGCTAATCTCAGGTACGTTGGACCTATTTTAAGAGGATTGTCACTGGTAGATAGCTGATAAAATGATGACAACCTTACCTAAGCTCATCGAGTCAGGTAAGGTTGACATCATACCCTAATTAATTCATTAATATTTCATATACAAAACGTCAAAAATAATTTTGAAATAATCGCGTCCATTTTTTAAAAGACCGTTTCAAATCAGTTAAAAACGTTTTTATTTTATTTCAGCACGAGATTCACAGAGCACTTCAACAGTTCTTCTGAATTGGCTACGTGGGAAGAGTACTCCGAAAGTAGTACATATGTGAACCCATAAAGCTTAGAATATAGCGCCGAAGGAGATAATTTTGCATTTATTTCAATGCTTCCATCGCACTTTACATTAAGGGGAATCGTGAAACATTCATATAGTTTTTTACGTTCAACAGTTATCTCCTAATTAATGCTATTTTTACTGGTTTTATTTATAGTTAAAATGTAGATTTTTTCACATTGTCCAGCTTATATGTGTGTTCCTGACTGTAGTCACAGATTAGATGTAGTACTATTGTACAGAATACCCACTTTCTAATAAAACACAAGTTTAGGTATAAATGTGCTTATTGATATCGGAGTGCAAGCAAAATTGATATTCAGACGTCGGCAAAACACTCACATTACGCTAAACGGTTTAGTAAAAATATGTCGGTCGACCTACTGGAGTGAGCAGGCGGCAAATATACCTAAGCTACGGAGTGACACCCACTTGCTGTGATAAGTCAGCCGAAGGATTTATACATAAGATTAAACATATACCTATAACATTCTTTGTTCTGAATGACTGACGCATCGACGTACAGCCTAAATCACTAAAATAGAGACCTGAACCTTAATATCCGATAAGAAATGGTTCGATTCGCTCATTAAATATACAAAACACCATTAGCAAATATAATTATATGAGCTAACAATTTTACAAAAATATTCGTGGATTATATTTTTACCCTTCAGTTATTTGTGGGAAATCAATAAAATTATAACTTTCGTACAGAAATAACAACTAAATCGAAATTTAAGAAATATCAATATTTATTGTAATTACGTTTCAAAACAAAAAGAAATATAAACATTACAAATATTAACATTTAAAAAAACATACAAAATTGTCATATTTAAATTTGTCTTTTTTTAGGGAAAGAACTTACAATTACCTCAAAACTTATTCAAATAAAACCTTAAAAATAGACATTAGCAAAAAAATATGGAGCATGAAACGACCTTTGCCATGTGTGTTTTGTAATGAATACAATTTTAGTTTTTTATTGAATTCCCGCAAATAGCTAAATGGTAAAAATATATTGCATTAATATTTATGTAAAATTGTCATGTTAAATAACAATATTTGGCAAAAGCTTTTTGTATCGAGATCGAACCGCCTTATAGGGATTAAAAATGGCAAAGTTTTTATGAAACAACGTGATTTTTTGGTTTAACCTATTAAACATTTTGGGAAAGTTTTTGGAATTTAGAAGTGAGGGTCTACGTAATTTTAAGGGGTCTATAAGGAAAAAAGGTTTGGGAACTTCTTATATACGAAGATGAGAAGCTGGTACGATAATTTATCTATATTTTAACTATAGTTAGTATGAATTAAGACAGTTGATTGGGAAATCGTACACGCAGTAGTGACACTTCCTAACGAAAAATGGTTAAGTGAATTAGTCATTGTTTCGAACGAACGACAAACGAATACACCACCGATTTTTTTTTGTCTCATAAAAATCATATAGGATGTTTCACGTTTATATTGTACGATTTCTGATTCCATTAGTATTAAAAATATTTTAAGTAAGGAATCACGTTTTTATTGGTATAGTCGACTAGAACGAAAACCACTTTATTATGCGAGCCATCTATTGCTTCGCGCTTGCGTCAACTTCACACAGTGTCGTTCGAATTTGTATTGCCAGCAAAAAACAATATCGCCGAAAAAAAAATATTTTGGGGAAAAAAAGTAGTATAAAATATG
>DVZN01000309.1:0-14228 GCA_018237365.1 Caria ino melicerta
ATTCTGACGGACGGACTGGTGGACGGGGCTGTAGCTCGCCGCCCGGCGTTAGGCGGAAAAGAGGTCGTCGTCGCCGGGACCGGCGGCGACGGTGTACTGTGTTTTGAGTGTGATTGTTACCTATGAAATCGGCGTTTGCCGCCGTTATCGGATCGTCGGGATCCGTTAGTACGTGACGAGGCCTTCTATACTTGTTGGCACGCTCGCGGTCGGGGTATAGTCCGCCGCAGTTTTCACCAAGGCATTAGAGTGAACAGCTGCTTTTTCAAAGAAGCTCTAAAATGCTGTTTCATGGAGGTTAATTCTAGGTCGCGATGCAGATCTGCGTTACGTATGCACCACGGACTGCCCATGGCAATACGTAAAAACCTGTTTTGTATAATTTGAATACGTTTTAGGTGGATTTTAGTTTGACCACGCTTGTTTATGGTGTGGTATTAAAAATTCATGCGACCCTAGGGTAACATTTAGTTTCTTAAAAATACTACTCAGTTTGACGATAATAAAAACTTAAAACTGAATCTTTAATTAAATCTTTGAATTTAAAATTGATAATAGCATGAATAATTAAAATTAAATTTCACAATTTAAATAAACACAGCATATCTTCACGCCAAGTGAAGACATCTATATCTATGTAATAAAAGTGTAGAAGAGTGAATTCTGTGAATTGAAAATATTAAAAAAAAATCAACTTAGACGTCTAAAAATGGGCAGTAGAGCATATTTTGAGAAACGTAATAACTTTTTGAGATTAGTGTTTTTATTTCACACGTCTAGTCCAGGAGACCACCGCCCCATTTTCTTAGTGTTCTGTCGCAAGTTGCCTCTCGGTGCGAAGGACAGAGTAGGGAATCTCGTAGTTGGTTCCGTAGCCAAGTGTTTCTCCTTTATAATGTAGAACAGAGTGCATTCCATTATGATTTCGTGGTAGTAGCCCTCTGTAAACAGAGGTCGAGATAAATATATAGGTAAGGTTTCCTCAAATTTATATAGTTTCGTGCTTGCTTGCACGCAAAACGTAACATGATCAGCAAGTTTCTGGAACGTCAATCAATGTTAATATACGATTATTCTTTGCGAATTATAAAAACACGAATCATTCAAGTTGAAATAAAAAAAAGCATTATTAAAATGAAAATTATAATTTAAACAAAATTAAAATTCGGTTTAGCTTTCCGATTCTAGTTTGACAACAACTAAAGTCGTAATATCATCACAAGCAAGTTTCTGGAACGTCAATCAATGTGAACATACGATTATTTTTTGCTAAATATAAAAACACGAATCATTCAAGTTGAAATAAAAAAAGCATTATTAAAATAAAATTATAATTTAAACAAAACTAAAATTCGGTTTAGCTTTCCGATTCTAGTTTGACAATAATTAAAGTCGTAATATCATCACGCTCATATATAAAGCTAGAGAGGTAGTAGGTAGTAGGCAAAGGTAAATAACAATATGCACCCACGGTGGTACTATCAGGGCTAGCTGATGCGAAACTCTACTGTCGAAAATTTGTGGAAATTTGCGGCACAAATTACTGCATCTTTTTTAGAAATTCGATTTTTTTCACAGCTCTAAGTAAAGTAGACTTGAGTATTACTACATAGTATAAAACAAAGTCGCTTTGCGTCTGCCCGTCCTTATGTATGTTTAGATATTTAAAACAACGCGACGTATTTTGTTGCGGTTTTCTTTAATAGATAAAATGTTTTAAGAGAAAGGTTTATAAGTACAATACATGCATAAAATAATAGAGAAACACTGATAATTTTAAAGGTTTTTAATGTGATGTCTATGAGAGACATTTTGTAGTATATTTGTATCAGTGTTGTACCCGTGCGAAGCCGGAGCGGGACGCTAGTAAATAATAAAAAAGCTATAGAAAAAAA
Organism: Caria ino melicerta; assembly: GCA_018237365.1. NCBI lineage: Eukaryota > Metazoa > Arthropoda > Insecta > Lepidoptera > Riodinidae > Caria > Caria ino. Next base: position 1,896 of record DVZN01000309.1, read on the forward strand.
AGCTTTTAAATGAGCGAACGACGCGCAGGAGAGGCGCGTATACTAAGCGCGTGGAGCGTCCGTAAAAAATTCGTCTACTGCTATGATATAAAGTATTTTTAAAAAACTATACATAGATACGTTACCTGCCTTCGACCTGACACTTAAAAGTAACTAATTTTATTTTCTGGTACACATTCGTGTTTATAGCATTTAAGAAATATTTTTTAGTAAACCTCCATATCATTTAAAAAGACCTATCCAATACACGGCTCTACTCAACTAAAAATTTTATTTTCGACCCTCAGTTATATGTGTGGATAAATTTTATGTATGATATGTATGGTAAATAAGATTATTGAGGGTAGCTCGTTTAATAAATATGTTTTTTTAAATCATACTAAATCATTTTGTAATGGTCCATAAAATAAAGCCATCTGCACAACTTTCGAATTTCAGCCACACTGTACCCATAGTCACTGAGTAAAATGACTGTGACATACGAATGGATAGACAGGATATGACGAATTTATAAGGGTTTTGTTTTCCATTTGGCTACGGAACCCTAAAAATTATATGGTATCATGCAATCACGGTTCTAATGATTTTTTACTTTTACGCGGAGCACTAACATGAATGAGTACCTCAGTACTTCTTGTACAGGAGTAATGCAACATACGATACATGGATGAAAAAAATTGACGCGACAGAAATAACTTTCACTTTAATTAAGTTATCGAAGTTATTGAAAACCTTACACATTAAAATGACAAGATAAATGCAGGATTATTCCATTTCGAATAATAAAAAGGAAAGTAGGGGACACCCGGATTTGAACCGGGGACCTATCGATCTGCAGTCGATTGCTCTGCCACTGAGCTATATCCCCGATGTAAAACTATTTGAAATTACACATGTCATTAATATATCGACACAGAATGTTGTCGTTAGACAAATGCTTAAATCATCACGTAATTATTATAGTCACGATTCACGATTAATGATTCATCGGTAAATTTTACGAAGTTTAAACATAAAAGAAATCATAAATTAATAAGTGTATGCAGTTATGACATTTTAGAAAAAAAACATGGAAAAATCGAGAAAAATAAAAATATTTTAAAGATTTTTTGGGAATTTTCGTTTTCTCAAAGAAAATTTGCCCTGAAATTGCTATTTAACTTTTTTCATGGTATAATAAAGCGAACAAACAGACCGCCTCAAAAATATGCAACAGTTAGTATAAATATTGTTTATACTTATAAACTAGTAACCCGCCCCGGACGCGCATCCGCATGCTGCATCCGTGCAATGGATTTTATCCACGTCTCTTGTATCAATCTGTCTTTTTTATATTATTGGAAGGAAAACAAGCAAACGGATTTCCTGATGATAGAAACTCACGCCGCCTATAGACACCAACCTGAGGTCGTGATGTTAGGCCTCGTGCAAAAGTAAGGTAGCCCTTACCCCCCACACCGGAATACGTCAACAGCAAGCACTGACGTTATGGCGGCAGAAATTGTTAAGCGGTGGTACCATTCAACCCGGGCGAGCCACTGCGAAGCTCTATTGATAAAATCGTATTAAAATCTGTTACTTAGCTTGAATGGTCCAGAAGTAGTGAACAGCGAGCGAGAGATGACTATTTAATAGTATTTCCCGGTCCCATACATCCCTAATTTTTTTACGGGACCACCTCGGTGTACCCTTTCAAAGAAAAAAAGAATTTTGAAAATCGGTTCAGATTTGGCGGAGAAATTGGTGAACATACATACAGACGAACATAGAACATCCTTTTTGGGAAGTTGGTTGAAAATTGAGTATCACCGAGGGCTGATGATAAGCATTGATACACAAGTTAGGCTTATCGTAACTCTAATATTGTTTAAACAGAATTAACGCAATTTACAGAAAATGCTCAACCAAGCTCCAACAGAAGAACAAATACTGAACGGCGAAGACCAATCCATGGCGGATTCCACGCTAGAAGCAAGCGCCACTCAGTCAACGCGCAGTGGAACCACCATCAGCGGCATAACCTCCATAGGGATGACGACATCCATGGACGCATCGACATACAGCTTGAAGACCAGCGCTAGCAACGCGACCTTAGCGCCTTCCAGCTTGAGTGGCAGTTTCACCACCTCCCGAACCAAGAGCAGCATGAAGAAGTCACCAACTAAGAAGTATACTCCGACTCGAATAAGCAAGGATGTGTCGAGTTACCCTGGGTACAATAAGCTGAGGCTGGATAGTGCAGTTAGTCCGAAACATTCTCCGAGGATGTCCGTTGCTGGTAGTGAGAAGGTATGATTTTTTTTTCATAATATTGAAAGGTAAGAAATTCACGCCGCCTGTATTCCAAAGGTGGTAATGGCGCGTTGCCAACCAAAAACCGGAATGCTAAGCCTCGTGCAAAAAAACATTTACCGATTACCTTACCTTTGAAACCGAAACATGTTAACGGTAAGCACTGCCGTTATGGCAGCAGGAATAGGTAAGGCGGTGATACTAATCCTGTCACATTATTAGTGACAGTAAAATTATGCTCACCTTTTACAAGTTTCCTAGCAGAAAGGCATTTTATAGATTAGGACTTTTCAGGTTTACTTTTTCCTCTCTTCTGTGTTGCCTACGTAGTAGAGACCATTTACTACCCTGAGTTAATTGGATACTTGGCCCAGTGGTGTAACTATTGTAGGTCTGGATGGTGCACCACTGCCCCGGAGCTCAGGGGGCTTTGGAAAAGAGGATAGCCTAATAATGATAATTTGAACTCACTGAATCCTGTACTTATTCATGATTTTAAAGGCTAATAATTTCAAGCTACGTTTCTCGTTATACTGGGGGCCTAGTCCATCCAGCTATGCCACTGATAAGAAGTTGTTCAGCCACTTGGCCTGGTTATAGAAACTGTTAACCACTGTGTATTTAAAAATAAGTTTGCCAAATTTGTAGATTACTGCACCTATATTTCCGTCCAGGGCTCCACAGCCTAAGCACGTACACTGGCCTTTTGGCATATTATTATCAGTGTTTTAGCCCCGTTTTGTCATATGGATGCTAATTTTTTCATGTACTTTTGAAAATACAAACTAGCACTCTAATTTTATTTATTTATATAGATTTCTTATATTATATTTTAGGTGCACTTTCAAGAAAACCAGACAGAAGATGTAGTATTTCGCCGAACAAATCGCAATACAGAAAACCGACATTCTATGATCCACTATGACCACGACTCTCCCAAGCCGCAGCTAAAAGAACGACCAATTACAGTCTACGAACCTCTTCACTTAGACTACAGAGATTCGCCGACCATGGGTTCGCCGAAAACCTCGAAAATCGATCTTCGCAGTATGGACTCGCTTCCCATGGATTCTCCACATATGTCAAGGAATGACCTGCGATGCGACTCGGATTCGAGGAGTTTAGATTCTCCGAAGTTAAAGGCGGATTACTTTAGGGATGTGGGTTTAGAGTCGCCGAAGTTGGTAGCAGGAGTCAGGAATTTGCATTTGGATGAGCATAGCCAAATGGATGAAAGTGGATATTATAGTCCAGGTATGTATTATAGTTTTCAGTTGACATTAAGCTCGCCTGTTACGAGCTGCCGGGCTGGAAGGTAGCCTTCAGATAATTTGTAGTTTATTAGCTACCTTACCCTCCAGACCAGAATACTAAATATGTCTCTTCTGTTTATTGTCATAATATTTGTAACAAATATGTCTATACTCGGCGTAAATTTCTTATCATCAGGGATTTCGTCTGCCTTTCAATATTATAAAAAAGATAGTTTACTCTAGCGCTTGAATGCGCGTCAAAAAAGCGCTAGTCATTGGAATTACATCATAATATGACTTATTTCCAACATCCAGCGTTTAAAATGCAACAGTGCTCGATAGAAAAGCGTCACGTTAAAAACGCGCTGACGTGTAAACATGTTCATAGAAATGCATTTTTTCTATTTCAACGCCTCCTTTTATGCCTTGCCTTTATGAGCCTTTTTAACGCGCGTTAAAAAAGCTCTCGTGCTAGCTTTCATTTAGGTGAAACGGCTTCCCACGTTTTATTAAAGCACTAGCATTATGCTAACTAAGATTTTATATGATACAAGACAGCGAAGAAAAAATATGAGGAGATGGTAAATTATAGACTAATTATTAAATAAACTTGCAGGTAGAAGACAGCAAGGTCCGTCCAATGATCAGCCGTACGAGGGTTACGAAGGTGGGGGAGGCGCAAGTAATGAAACTACGCCCGAACCTGTGTGCAAGTGAGTTGCTTTCGATAGGGTTATTAGACTATTGTCTGTCTGACAACTATTCTGTTCTGTTGAGGCCTACCAGTACCGGTGTTAGTAAGGCGAGGTTGGGCGGTCGCCTAGGGTGCCGGATGGAAAGGGGCGCCGGTAACTTAACTTGGCAGCCGGTAAGGTATTTTAGTAAGAGGCCCACTATGAAAAATTAAAATTAGCAGAACTATATTATAATTTTTAGTCCGTCCGTCATATTCTAATTTTTGGTGTTCCCCTTATCTTTTTTCATATACGTTTATATAGCTAGGCGTCCAAGGCGCTGGTAATGCTAAAACCGGTACTGAGTTCGAGTCAATATGCCATTTACCTCGTAACTAAGATAAGTTAGCATTTTTATACCTTTATCACACGTAGTATAATAAATCAGTAATTAATTAGCACTTATTCGGGTATCATTTACTCCCAAATATCACATCTGGTACCAGCAGCGAGCACCTTTCCCATCGTATATTAGTGAGGTACAACACCCCACATCCTTTTTGAATGGACCAAAACTTAGCGCGGGTATTTATTGATGAACCCCGTACGTAGTACGTCGTGCACGTGGTGCGGGCGGCGAGTGCGCGCGGCGGCCCTGGAGGCGCACTACTGGCGCCGCTGCGTGCTGCTGGCGCGCTGCCCGCACTGCCACCTCGCGCTCGAGGCCAGGGCGCTGCACGCACACTTGCTGGGTAAGTATACAGCGAGGAATCCGCTAGACGGACATGCCCGCGGGCAGATTTGCAAACATGCTCGTCGGACTTCGCTACTGTTAGGTCTGTTTCAATGAGAAAAGTAACTGACCATAAAGGTGTTCTGTGTAATGTCTGTTTGTTGTTGGACTGTTTCAGACACATATAGTAGTGAGGTCTGATGAGCATGACTGCATACCTGTCCGCAGGCATGCCCGTCTAGTGAATTTTCCGCTTTGCTCCTACTTCCTAAAAGCTACTTTAACCACATCGCCCGAAAACAGGCCTGACAGCTTTGACAAACTGACTGTAGGGAATATCGATAGTAAAAGCCCACATGGGCGATCACCTATCAGATCAGTGGTATCTATTTATTGGGCACTGGAACATAAGGGCCCCGGTGTGTGTAAACAATATACTTGAGTTTCAGCACAGTCGGGTTAAATAGCTTAATGACAAATTTGATACCCCTGCTTCTGCTATATTAAGACTGCTACATGGATAGATCAATACACGTCCGACTTCGCCACTATAGACCTGTGAGACTGCCAAAGTACTACACTAAACAGATAATACGCAGACCTAATAGTAGCGAGATCCGACGGGCATATCTGCAAACCTGCCGCGGGCATGCCCGTCTAGTGAATTCCCCGATTGAAGTTTTAATAAAATGATGATTGGGATTTTAGAATTTCAATTCTTTAATTTAAAAATAATTTGAAAAGACGGATTACTTACGTATAGCAAAAGTTACATACTGTAGTATATGTATGTACTTAATATTTATATTAAAAACTTTTTGAGAAATATACCTAGTTTAAAGGTCCTAGGTTCACATAATCTTTAACTTTCTTCCAGAAGAATGCTCCCTTAGTGAAGGGCTATGGAAAGCCTGCCATCGCTGCGGGGCAGCATTGCGTGTCGACGACAGTGAATACCACGTCAATTGTATACGTAAGTACTTTTTAATATTTTTTAAAGTATAACACAACAAACAGGCATACGATTCTGCTGATAGTAAAAGATGTTCGTGGCCTCATGCATAAGAGGCGAGCATAAGCAAAATGGGTCAACAAAATCACAAGCGGTAGAGACTAGGTAGAGAGCTGTGCAGTGCCGGATTAAGACAACGCGGGGATAAAAGCGAATTTTATCGAGTATGAAATGCATTTATATATATATATATTTTTTTTTTTGGACAGTCAGAAAGCATTGGTGCGCGGTGCCTCCAAATGCACGACACCTGCAGCATTTGCCACTCTTCTTGCTTTGTGGCTAATCCGCCACTAACCCAACCTCTTACTGCCACCATAATATCAGTGTTAGAGACTGTGTCCCGGTCCATAGGGTGGGGTACAATAGACATACACATTAGATCTAACATCTCAGTCAGAAGTCATCAGCGCAACTACAACATTAGGAGATATGTGTGTTTATTTGATGTTTTAGCTATAAAAATATATACAAAAACCAAAGATTTTCGGCTACTTATAACTACTTTATATTTTTCAGCGTTAGGCTTCGAAGAATGGAAATGCCCCTATTGTTTAACCAACGTGCTGGCGCGAGACTTGCCTTGGCAGAGGCATTTAATGCAATGTCCTAGGAACCCCAGGCTGACTCCACAAAATAATTAATGCTTTCCAAACTGTTAATTTACTTACAGACCAACACTGAAAATTTACCACTACTACCTTAAATTTTGATGTATTATGTGTTTTCAATAGGAAAATAGATTAGGCTTATGGCGACTATATTCAAAGAGTGACAGAATATAAAAGCCTTATGAAAGTATAGAACACATAGCTCTTGTCAGTGAAGCAATATCCATCCACTCCATATTGAATATTATATGGGGCCGTAGGGCGATGGATGTCGCACTTACCTTCCGCCCGCAATGTAGCACCCTTTCCCGTGCCAATACCATCTGTGTTTAGTTAAAAATCGTAACGGAAACCCCTTCCTCTTCCTTCTTTTAATATTGCCGCCGCTGCTAGCCGGCATCAGAGAAACGCTTACTAATTAAAGACATTAATTCACTGCGTAATAAGAGTGCCCCAACGTGCTACGCACTATTCTCTAATACCTATACCACTGCTTAGTCGTGATTGCTGATTTAGCAAATTCGCAAGCTGTTGTTAAAAAGCAACCTACTCAAAAATAAAATTGAAATGATTTAAAATGCCACAATCATGGCAGCAATACACGAAGGATATGTTTAGGATCTGACATAAACTGATTTAAAATTACCAATTGCTTTGAAATTATAACAAACTAGCAGTTGTTTACCATTTCACTCACCAACTCCACAGCTAAGAATTATATCGAGATGTTAACGTATAACCACACTCAAGAATTAATCTATTGGCAGTTCACACGAGCGCTTTTTTAATGCCTGTTAAATACCCAAAAAATCATATAATGTTTTTTTTTTCTTGTATGCTCGATAGAAAAACGTCACGGTAAAAAGCGCTGACGCGTGAACATTTTCATAGAAATGCATTTGTACGCACGTTGAAAAAGCGTTTAATTGTCTCTGTAGTCGAGTGATGTCGATATCCCACTTCGACGCGAGAGGTTCCGGGTTCGATTCCCGAGTCGAGCAACTTGTTCTATTCATAAGTTTTTCAGTTTTTCTGAAAAACATAACGTTGCCTGTGCCCCATTGGCGACGGACTTGCCATCTGTCACATCATGGATCCTAATATCGTCGACTAATCGTGGGTGCACACTCGTATAAACCTCTGCCTATCCTTTCGAGGATATATGGGTGTGATGATATTTATTTCTTTATGTATTTATTTATTTAAAAAGCGCTCGTACGAACTACCATTAACGTTGGAAAACAAACGAACCCCTTACATTTAAAAGTACCTGTGCCCGCTATGTCCTCCGCTTATACACTACTGAACATAAGTGATCATGATAACAGTTATTTTGCAGTTTTACCTACTGAATGAATTATATAAATATCTGTTTCACGAATTACACATAATTTGTTAAAAATATCAATTTTAAAGATTTGTAATTTGCAGTGCGGGTCGCTTAAGATTGAAACATAAGCAGGGTGTTGTCATGTGAGACTGTTTGAAGTCTAGATAAATATTTTCTCATTGTGTTAAAATTATATTTTACTTTGTTGATACTAAATACACAGGAATTAGTTTATCATCGAGTTTTATCAGATTGAATGATTTGCAGATAAAAATACATTAACGTACATAATTTTGTGGACTATAACACAGGGGCGTAGCTTGCCCTAAGGGGTCTTGTACTAAAATTAGTCGTGAGACCCTTAAACCTGACTGCAGTGAAATTCAAGCAAATAGAATATTTTTTTGTTGCCCAAACATGAATTACAGTATCATACTGTTTTCTTTCTATAGTCCGCAATATTTTACCAATGATGCTGGTGTGCAATTAAACAATATTTTTTATATTAATTATCTTACGAAACTTAAGAAATAAAAAACTTAAGAAGTAGTTATTGCATTAAAAAACTACAAAACAAAACTAGAAACTTATATATAAAAAACAACTAATGGTGGCAATTCTTCTGGCCAAAACTAGACTAAACTGGATTAAAATTAAATTTAATATCTTAAAATAGCGTTTGCAGTACGATAAAAAACTAAAGTTACTATATCACAGTATATTTTAGGCAGAATGGATTAGTATTATAATAAATAAGCTTTAATAACACAAAACTAAATTTAGTTTATTTTAGTCTAGCTGGTGCTAACAAAATTACTATCGCTGTTTTCAGGGGCCCCGTAGAATCGATACAGCGGTAACTACGTCCCTGTGTAAAACACTACTTTATATCTAAATTCATTTCATAGTGCATTTCCAAATACAGTTATAATCTACAAAGATACTACTTGTGATAACAAATATTAAAAAATCTAAAATTCACCGAATTTATTTCTAAAATTATTTTAGTACAAAACCTAATATTAATATAAACATAGCTATTTATGTGAAATGTTTTTGCGATGACTGAATTCTGCTTGGTAAAATATATAACATTTTTTTAAGAAAACTATGATTGTAACTGCAACTTGTTCTTACCGTTTGCGTTTACGTAATGCAAGTCTTGAGAAAGTATTTTAGGATTACGAAAATGATTTGTTGCATTTAATAGCATATTTTTACACGTATATAATTTGTAAATAAATTAGCTTTAATTTAGAAGAAATCTAAGTGCAATATTCTACAAAACACGATAAGTATTAATCTATAATACCTATGTATATCTAGTGGCGTAGCTTGGTAAATAAAGGCCCTAGTACAAAAAATAAACTAGGCCCTAACTAAATTTATTATTACTATTAAATACAGGGGAATTTCTAACATATAAATTCCCCTGTATTTTTACAAATAAATCTCCATTAAAAAAGTCGCGCCCTGGAATTTCGTTTATTTATATAATGAATTTGGGAGATATTTTTATTAATTCCATTTATAGGTTTTTTAAGCTAAAGTCCGAAGGGCCCCTGAGCTTGGGGGCCCTGAGGGACTGCCTTATCAAGCTACTGTACTACAAGCTTCGTTAGCTACGCCATTGTTTATATCTCAAATATGTATCACGTATGCTTAAAGACCAAAATTAGTTTACTAAACTGTTTTTTTAATATATCATAACTACACATTGTTGAGTTTCTATAACGTCTCTGTTTTAATTGATGATTTTATGGAAAAATATTTTTTTATGTTTCTTAACTGTTTATACGTCACAAAGTTTGAATAGCGATGAAACAAAATGAAAATATAGCATTATAAAAATATATGGAAATGAGTAAAACAACGTATTAAACAAAATAACATAAAAGAACATAGATACACATACCTATTTGATAGATATTTTAATTTAAAAATTAGTTTTTTGTATATATGCACCAACTAATTATATTATCATTGTAACTCTCCTTTTTACTACCTATCAACAGAAAAAAAGCTAAAAATTGCATTAAAACGAAATAATCATCTAAAAATTATATCGAGATTATTGGGTTTTTCCACCGACTTTTCAGAATGATGATGATAACATTATTATCATTCTGGAAACACAAATAACAAACCATAAAAAAACATATTACTAAATAGATAACTATTCAGTAATATGTTTTTGTTATGGTTTGTTATTTGTGTTGTTAAGAAACTGGCTTAGGAAATACTTCCTAAACGGTCATAATGAAATTTGAATAATTTAGGTACCATAAATTAGTTTTTATGCAGTTTTTTATGCAGCATTTTGTTATATTATTTATGTATAGGAATGATTGATGAAAATATTTATTTATAAGAAAATATATAAATTCATTATATATTATATAAAACGAATACTATATTAAACGAATTTATATATTTTCTCCACATTTGTTTATAGTTGTTTTTTTTTCTGATATAATACGCTGTTAGGAATTAGATATTCTTGGTATATGTAAAAATATTATTAAAGAGGCTTTTTTATAACTTTAGTTTTCTCTTTATTACACTTGTTATATGTTTTTACGATATTTTACCACTATATTTAGAAAATAAAAGAACTAGTAAGTCTAGAAAACCACTAGTGTGAGTTTTTGCGCGAATTGATTTTACTAAAAAGGTAGCGTCAAGTTTGCCAATATGTATGGAGCTTAGTGTGTTTAGAATGAGTTTACCATCGAGAAGCGAGTTTATCTATAGTAAACTCATGGTAGATACACGGAACATTATTACTCACGGTATGGAGCTACTGAGTTGATTTAACTATCCGCTAGAGGCGTTGGCGGTTGATCTGCTTAGCTCAAGTCTTAAGCAAATTTATTAGATAAGTCATCCGTACGAGAACTCACACTCGAGCCACTGATAATTAATATGAATTTTGTTAAATACCTAACATGTAGCAATTATCGTAATAACGCATTTTGTTTTATAATTATCTAAAAGACATTATAGACAATTACAAAAAATAAACAAATATTTATAAATATTTGATCGAATTTGTAGATATAATATGTCATGAAGTAGTTTTTAGCCTGTAGAATGACTTGAAATAATCGTAACATGTACCTAATAATTTAACAGATGCAATTCGCCAATGCCTGAAATTTACATTTGAAAACTTTGGCGTAAATATTTTAACCTTTGAACCGGTTTAAAATAAAAGTTTTTTTGCGATTTTTCAGTCTTCATTTAATGTAAAATTGTCAATTATTTGTTATAGAATAAGATTCTACACAAAAGCTTTCCTATCCGTTCTGATTACCGTCCAGTTTTTTACTTATATAAAATCCGTCTTAGAATATTATTTTCTAAAAATCTTTCTTATAATGCACATCTAATTTAATTTATCAAGCTACATATAAGTAATTTATTTTATTTTAAGGGTTATTCAAAGCTGTCTTTTTAAGTGCAATGACTGTTTAATAATTAAGGTTTTTTTTTTATTTTATGGTTAATTTGATGTTAATGCATAATTAATTAATGAAGTTAAAAAGGTATAATACTCCAGTTACAAAGATCTCTGACAGCTGCAAAACAATTTTAATATTACTTAATTAACGAATTAAAGTTGATCGAATTTTATTTCATAGTAATATCGATTTGGTGTAAATGTAAATTAGTAACTATTTATACTACTTATTAACAGTGCCAGAATAAGCGGGACTATAAGGAGACACGCGGGGCCCCCAAATGCGCGGGACTTTTGCTACTCTTGCTTTGTGCTTAATCCGCCTCTGCTTAATCTAGAATTGTCAACTGTCAAAGCTCTTCGTAAAATAACCGGAGTATAATGAACTGACGCCAATATTGATGTATTGCCAACATAGTTATTTCACTCTGATTGGATTGCCCTCTCTGTCTAACAATGCTCTAAATGTAACACAACAAAAAGAACTAGTTTTTTCTGTATCATATCTAAATGTAAACTGGTAGAAAAGAGAGGTTGGCCAAATAGAGCGAGTAAGCAATAGTGACATTGGCATCAGGTCATGGAGAAGAATGTAAACTCCAGATAACATTTAGCTTCATGGATTATTACATGGAATTTTACATTATGGAATATTACAGCCTAATATTTTAACAGTATTTCTAAAAGGTTTTAGATATTTTAGCATTGTTTTAAAAAGGTTCCTTTCTAATTTGTAGTTTTAATACTTCAAACAATAAATTGAATAGGTAGGTATTCTAACAATAATCAAAGACTTAGTTAAATCGCCTCTGTGATGAAATGGTACGGCTGTCTACCTGTTAAGACCGCTAGCCGCTTAGGTCCCGGGTTCAATTACCAGGTTGGGCCACTTTTCTTAAAATGTTTTTCAGATTATTCTGAGTAAGCATGACATTGCCCGGGATTGGAATGTGCCCGAAGTGGCG
>DVZN01000310.1:0-14217 GCA_018237365.1 Caria ino melicerta
TATCGCCACTTCGGGCATTTCAATCCCGGGAAATATCATGCTTACTCAGAATAATCTGAAAAACAGAAGGAAAGAAAAGAAAATAGTTTAAGAAAAGCTGCCTGACCTAGGAATTGAACCCGGGACCAAAGCGGCTAGCGGTCTTAACAGGCGACAGCCGTACCGTTACACCACATAGCTGTCTAATGGTATAATAATTTCGAAAATGGGCCGTATTGATTTATATATAAAAAAACTACCCTATCTTTTTAATGTTCTTTTCCTATTAATGAATACCATATTTTATTTCTTATTATCCTATTCCGGACGAAGACAAATCCATAACCACTAAAATCATAAAAATAAAGATTTTGGTTTAGATTTTAAACAAAGAAAACAAAAAATCGAATCTTTCCTCTTTAGTATAGACTAGTTTTTGCCTATCGTCGAAATTCGAAAATGTTGAAATGAAACGTCAACATCGGTCCTTTCGTTCCAGAGATTAGCCGGAACAAACAGACAGACAAAAATGATAAAAAAGTGATTTTGGTATGTGTATCATGGATACATTTAGTAAAAAGCGGTTTATTTAATATACAGACAATCTTATTTTATTTATTGATATAGATTATTATAGATTAGTGTAGACCAGATGTCGATTTCGTTTCCTTATAAATTAATTCCAATCCGTCTAATCTCTTATATTATAACTGATAATTCTTTAGGCACGCAGATAGTGGGCTACAACCGTATGCGATATCTCCTGGAGGCGCTGAACGATCTTGACGTCCAGTTCAGGAAGAGCGGTGGCAGGCTGTTCATGATCAAAGGGAAGCCTGAAGTCATCTTCCACAGACTATGGCAGGAGCGTGGTATGTACTAATCTATCAGTACATAATATAACCAAACAGTAATTAAACACTAGGTGGTAGAACTCGCAGTAGCTAGCTAGAATTGGCAGTATGTAAGTGGTATTTTTAATAAACCAAAAAAACGCATTGGAATTTTGTTACTGTTTCAACTAGGTACCTGAGAATCAAAATAGAACGTCAAATAGCTTTATAAACTTCCTCTTGATAAAATCGCCTCTGTGATCGAGTGGCGTTGGCGTCTGACTTTGACGCAAGAGGTCCCGGGTTTGATTCCCGGGTCAGGCAACTTGTTTTTAGTATGGGTTTTTTCAGTTTTCTGAAAAACTAACGTTGCCTGGGATTGGATTTGTTCCCGATTGACGAAGAACTTGACACCTATCACCTATCCCAATATTAGGTACATACTAACTCTGCCTACCTTTTCGAGGATATATGGGCGTGACGAAATTTTATTTACTTCATTAGAACAAACCAAGGACAACTGTAATAATTTACTTTTAATCGTACTAATATTGCAGTTATTATACTGCACACCGGTTTCTATTTTGTTATTGTATACTAAATTATTTTGTTCCAAAAAGAATAAAATAAAATGATCCACAATTAGTCAATCCACTATTCGAGTTGACATTAATTTATTAACTGGAAAATCCAGCAATAAATAGTGTTACTAAAAACTTCATTTGAATTTGAAACCCGTTATTCACAGTTTTTTTCCGCATCATTAAAATAATATAAACTCAAATAAAACCAAATGCAATTCATCAAGTTCTTGGTATCTTTTATCTTTATCATTAGCCAAGTAGGTAGGCAGGTAGCCAGCCTACCTACTTGGCTAATGATAAAGATAAAATTCATATGTGCATCGTAAGAAATGTCTTCTTATCTACCCACGTATCAACCGTACGTAAAGGCGATTCGTCATCGGTATTCGGCAATTTTCTAACTCCGATGATGGTATGATGCTATAGCTCCCGTATTATCTATTAACAAACGATGAAGTCTTATTTTTGTGCAAAGGTATTCAAATGACAGGCCAGGTGTATCAAGAAAATGGATCCCCTGATGATAAGAAATATATACACGCCGCCTACCAAAGATGTTAATAATGCGTGACCAACCTGAGGCCGGGATGTCAGGCCTCATGCAAAAAGATATTTACTGGTTAGGTACTATATCCTCCACCACAGTCAATAGCGAGCACTGATGTTATCATAACAGGAATATAATCTAAAATCACATAACACATTACTAGTTGAAAAACTACTTTTTGACTTCATCAAAGATGAAGATTGATCTATCGTCTTCTAATTCCAATTTTAATTATAATTCATAGTGTCTTTTATAAATCTAGATTGTAATTTAATCGGAATAATATTAAGAAGTCTCTTAAAATTGATTAAGCGACACCCATCATTAACGTTTTACGAATTAATCTTCCATTTGCTTTTAATAATCTCTTTTCTTAGTTTTCTTTTTAATGTACTTGCAAGCTTTAAGTTATCACTACATAGTATAAAATAAAGTCTCTTCGCGTCTGTCTGTCTCAATGTATACTTAGATCTTTAAAATGACGCAACGGATTTTGATGCGGTTTGCTTTAATAGATAAAGTGTTTCAAGAGGATGGTTTATATGTATAATATATGCATAAAATAATAAAGAAACACTGATAATTTTAAAGATTTCTAATGTGATGTATGTGAGAGACATTTTGTAGTATTTTTAGTACGTATAAATATTCCACTCATGGGAAGTCGGGACGGGTCGCTAGTTAACCTATAAATCATAAACAGACATTTTTTTTAATAGAATTGAATGTATTCTATTTAAATATATTATGATTAACAAGTCTCTTGTACACATTAACAGTTTTTTTATTATAATATGTCTAATGCAGTTTCCCCAAGCACCAACCATGGAAATTATCTTATTAAATTGGATAAATTAAAATATTTAATATTTACTTTAACAGTAAAAAAATTACAAAATAGCAGTTCAATTTCTGAACAACCAGAAACTGTTTGTTTGTTGAATTATACAAGATATCATAATTTAAAATATGTAGGTTCCTTGCATTATAAATTAAATTTACTGAAATTCTAGTTTTCACAATTAGCGACTGTTATGTGACCTTCAGAACCTGTTAAGCTACAGAAATGTCAGAATTTATTGAAGTTAACCATTTTATTTATTTTCCTATTTACTTATGACTCTTAACGCAGCAGTGGAGACCTTGTACTTTCAACTATATTACTTTTGAAATTAGACCTAGCAAACAAAATATTCAAAGGCTTACGAGTCTAAATTTTGTTAAGTGAGAAGTCTGTAGGCAATTTAACCATTAAAGTCAAAAATCAGTTAATCTTAAGGCTCAAAAAATCAGCACTTATGACGCGTCAACGATTTAATCTACCACCGGATTGACCGGCCTCTAATGTCGGGTGCAAGAAACTCAACATTTAATTTGAGCGAGAGCGAAAGATTCATAAGAGATCTCTTCCAGCAAAACCTGTAGTCAGGTGTTGTCATTCAGATATTTCAATTAAAGTCAGAAGGTTCAATTGTAATGCGAAAGATAAAATTGAAGAAAGATGGTTTAATGCGAGTAAGCTAAAAGTAGTCTTACCTAATTCACATTTTTATTTCCGTACCGCCCGCTTTTCTTTTATACAATTACTTATTCTCACGTATCTTATATTATATAATAATATGTTGTTTTTGAATCTCTCATATCATATTAAGTTCGCATTATTTACTATTTTATTTATTCAAAAATACTATACTGAAACAATAATGGTCTATTGCAGTTATTTGTTTATTTAGATTGTTATTCATTTCATAAAAGCTATCGTATGCATACATATTAGTAATAGCTACTAGTATATTTTTACAGCAAGTATATTTATTATAGCATGGTCAGATAAAATAAACTTTCGGTTATGTTTTTCACGCGTGACCTCCGCTTTCTTTGTATAAAAGTAAACGAAATTGTATAGTCAAACACGAAAGAACTTGTGTTGAAAACATGGCTGTGTACAGGTGTGACAAGGGAGCTGAAAATGGCGTCACCAGGCTTGCCTCTGTACGCTGTCCCATCGGGCTGGCGTTTGATATCGACCGTCAAACTTGTGACTGGAAAACTCATGTTAAGAATTGCAATCAACTAGAAAGTAAGTTTTGCTAAAGGAGAGAAGTGATTGTACGCGAAGGTTTAGCTTCCGCAATGATGGAATGACCAACCAACCAAATGTAAATCACCAAATAAAAATTTCCCAAAATCTAAATTAGCCGTAAGCCTTTCGTACAATCACTTCAAAGTTTTATCAGTGTTTTAAAATTTTAATTTCTTATCAATACAGGTGCACTAGGTCAGGTCTAAAACAGATCACTTGCCCGTCTGGACTGGCTTTCGATCTTGATAAACAAACCTGCGATTGGAAGGGTAAAGTGACCAACTGTGACAAAATTGAGAGTAAGTGCGAAAAATGCTATTCGCGAGTAGCGAGCAAACGAGCTTGGGTGAAAGGGCGGAGTCGCACTGTAGATTAGGTTTATTGCATGAGGATCCATTTATGAGGAAGCGGCGTGCAACAGGATCGACGCACTTTTATAATTTAACTAATCTATTCTACAAAATCTTATATACTTTTGTAACATACACATAACTTGCTAGACCTATTGTAAATATTGTTAGTCATGTAATTATAAAAAGTATTTTGTAAGTCACGCTACATGAAAGAGTCAAACTCGTTTCAAAGTTACATAAGAACCACAAAGCACAATTTCTGCTGTTCATTGTTTCTAGGCTATGATTATTATGACTCTATATTTTTTAATATCACACTTTCTTAACGCCAATGCTTCATCAACTAAATAACACTTTTTTAATGGCTACATTAACTTGTACATACACTATTGCTGTTTCTTACTAACATTTATTATTAATCCTCTTTTTATGGGTTTAAGGTATAACAGTTATTCTTTTTTATTAATATACTATTTTGTATTTTCAATTCTATTGTTTATAAAGTTGTTAAAATCTATTGTATAAAGTCTATATTCTTTACTCTAAGTCTTCATAAAAACACATACCATCAATTTCTTTTCTACTTATTTTCTATTGACATCACGTAAAATGTTTACTAAGCGAATAATTTTCATTTATTTTCTTGACATGAAATAATATCCTCGTCATGACTTTCTATCATTTTGGGAGATAAAACCACATACAGTTGGAATCTTATACCTTTTCTGAGTTCTACACTTAATTTTCTCTCATGCTTTGCCGGAACTTCCTTTTCTTTTACTCATTATGAACCCCAAACATATTAATATAAAAATTTACACGGGTCATAAAAAGTATATCCAGGATATTGCAAAATATATAAGTTGTATTTGTTAATTGTTACTGTACGTATTCTAAATGTCCAGGATATTGCAAAATGTATATCTAACGACGTATTTAGAAAAGTGGATGCTAATTTAAAAATTCTAAGTTATGCATAAATGATTTACAGAACCCAGAAAAATATTACCAATCTTGAAGACAGATGAACCTATTTGTCCAGAAGGAAAATTATCTTGCGGAAATGGTGACTGTATTGAAAAAGAACTATTTTGTAATGGAAAACCTGATTGCAAAGATGAATCTGACGAAAATGCTTGCAGTAAGTTTATAACCACGATCATTTTTTGCTTTTTTTAGCAAACCGTCATCATGCATAGCAAATAAGAAATAACCTCCTATATTGTCTTCGTACAAGTGCATGTACGTTTTTATGTATAGCAAGGGCAGTGTAACAATGATACAAGGCTTCCGTACCTTGTACGCTTGTATTTCGCGGCAGTCGCGCTACGAGGATCCCAGGGTAAATTTTGATACAGAGGACCTTTGGAGCAAGCTACGCCACAGTTATATAATATATATATACCGTGTTGGTTTAGGCTCTTTTGTAGAATAGGCAAAGTGCCTTACTGCCAGACAGCTCGTAAGAGGCATAGGTTTACTGTCACTAAAATCGTGACCTTATATCAGGTTTCACAACGGCTCGCCCGGATTGATACTACCGCCTACGTCAGTGCCTGCCGTGTATTTGTTCAAGTTAAGGAGGTAAGGTAGCTGGTACAGTTACTTTTGCACGATGGCTTACATCCCGGCCTTAGATTGGCAATGCACCATTACCACATTTGGTGTCTTTATCATCAATTCAATTGTTTGCCTTCAAATATTGTATTAAAAAAACATTACCAAATGTTTTTTTTTTATACATGAAATATTTTATATTAAGATATAGCTTCAGAACATCTTTGTAATGACAGTGTTTGAGGCAATAAATAAATATGGTTACTACTAAGTATATAATATTAAAATAGTAAGTAGTATAAAACCGAATATAAAAGTAAATGAGAAAAACTAAAAATATTTTTGTCACAACTACATTTCAACTGTTGTATAATTTTAGAAACTACTTTACTCTTGACGCAAGGATGTGTTTGTTATACTTAACTATTCGTTTGTCTGTGTAAGTTTATAGCTGCTGAATGAAACACCAAGAGCCGATTTAGATAATATTTTTTCTTTTATGACGCCGGGAGGCTCTTAAATTAGGTCTAATCTGATAATATAACAAACATGTGTACTATTGTATGTAAATTGTCCGTCAAACACTTCATCAAGGATCCTTCTCGACCATCGGCTAAAAAATAACGTAGAGCTTATGAAAAAAATATTTATTAAATTTAAATAATTTGTGGTTATTGTTATAACAAATCATTTTTCTTGTTGCAGCTGTGGATGTAGATCCCAACAGAGCGCCTGACTGCGATCAAACCCAATGTACACTTCCTGACTGTTTCTGTTCTGCTGACGGTACTCGTATTCCCGGTGGAATCGAACCTAACCAAGTACCTCAGATGATAACCATTACCTTTAACGGTGCCGTCAACGTAGACAACATCGATTTGTACGAACAAATTTTCAATGGCAACAGACACAACCCTAACGGCTGCCAAGTCCGTGGAACTTTCTTCGTTTCCCATAAGTATTCCAACTATGCAGCAATTCAGGAATTACACAGGAAGGGTCACGAAATTGGCGTTTTCTCAATAACTCACAAAGATGATCCACAATACTGGACAAGTGGTACCTACGATGATTGGCTAGCTGAAATGGCTGGTGCTCGTCTTATTGTTGAACGTTATGCAAACATAACTGACGCTTCCATCATTGGCGTCCGTGCGCCGTACCTGCGAGTTGGCGGTAACAAACAATTTGAAATGATGGCTGATCAATACTTCGTTTACGATGCATCTATCACGGCTCCTTTAAGTAGAGTCCCAATTTGGCCATATACTTTGTATTTCCGTATGCCACACAAATGTAACGGTAATGCTCACAATTGTCCCTCTAGAAGCCACCCAGTATGGGAAATGGTCATGAACGAATTGGATAGAAGAGATGACCCGACTTTCGATGAATCACTGCCAGGTTGTCACGTCGTTGACTCTTGTTCTAACATCCAAACTGGCGAACAATTCGCGCGTCTTCTGCGCCACAACTTCAACCGCCACTACAATACCAACCGTGCTCCCTTAGGTCTTCACTTCCACGCTTCATGGCTTAAATCTAAGAAAGAATTTAGAGATGAATTAATCAAGTTCATTGACGATATGGCAGACAAGAACGACGTCTATTTCGTGTCAATGATCCAAGTCATTCAATGGATGCAGAACCCAACAGAAGTAACTGCATTAAGAGACTTCCAAGAATGGAAACAAGACAAATGTGACGTTAAGGGTCAACCATTCTGCTCGCTTCCCAACGCCTGTCCCTTAACTACCCGGGAGCTGCCAGGAGAGACACTCCGATTATTCACATGCATGGAATGTCCAAACAACTATCCTTGGATATTAGATCCAACGGGTGAAGGTTTTAATGTGAAGAAGTGATCTCTTTAAGTTAATAAAGACTGTACACATGTAAATAATACTCAATATTGTTAATAATACATTTTTTAACTAAGTGGCAAGTATAAAAATTAACGTCAATTTAAAGTTAACTTATGAATTAATAGTTACCTACTTCAAGTTGACGTTAATTTTTTATGAAATATACCAGATCATCATTATGTTTAATGCCACCACAATTTTGAATACAAAGATAAACTTAATGTTTCCATTAAGTAATTTAGGTTGTTACAAACTTATGAACAATATAATATTATTTAGGTCATCTGTGTATTATTGAAAACCTAAAACCTGTTATAAGTTATTCAATTAATGGGGGATGGGAATAGTAAAGTTTTTGTTCACATTTCCCCTATTGCCTATAGACACCAAAGGAGTAATGGTGCGTTGCCAAACTGAGGCCGGGATGTTAGTCCTTGTACAAAAGTAAGTTTACCGGCTACCTTGTCCTCTAAACCGGAACACGTCTATGGCAAGCAATGACGTCATGGCGATAGGAATGGGTAGGCTTTAGTACAAATCCAGGCGAGCCACTGCGAAACTCTACCACCTATTAATCATATAAAGATACAACTGGCTACTTCTTATTATTTTTCTTATCTTATTATCATCTAAATATGAGTAGCTACCTACTAATTTATATAAAATTTTAGTTAAATAGAAATTTGTGTGTATTCAAACAATTTAGACCAAATATGGCCGATATTAGGTACTTCTTGAACCGATATTAAAACCTATTTTATCAAATCTTAAAATAGCAACACCTATTATTGGTCGAAAACTTTTGTAAAGGCAAAGTTTGCGAGTATATAAAGAAATTGATATTTATAAAAAAATATCAGATTATTTAATCTCCAACCCTTACTCTAGAGTCTAGAGTGCTTTCCTAACTCCAACATTCTGCACCAATATTGCCAAGAACGAATTCTATGAAACGTAAGTGCAGTTTTAAGAATTATATGGCACCTCTAATATAGCACAAAATATGTGATGTGAGCTATTTCTTTTCTGTAATTACTCCTTCTTTCTAACCTCTAACCCGTTTTTTCTCTCAGATGATATCGGGGTCAACTAACTTATCTAGGGGATTTGACAAGGATGCCAGTGTTTACATAGAGCAACTATCATCTGACCTCTGCAACCCAGAAGAATCCAATCCCAGATCAGGTCGAATTCAAACATACGAATCCGGATTTCTTCGCAATATTTTGCTTGACCGTAAGAGCGCTCAGAAAATTTACTTAAGTTAGAAAACTGAATTAGCGCATGGTGGGGTTCAAACCAAGACTACTCGAATTGTAGTTCAAAGCTCTAACCACTAGACCACCGAGGATCTTTTTTGTAATTACTATTTGGTGGATAATATGCGCTCCGAAATATATTAGCTGTTACCCTCAACATCGCCGGCTTGTTCATGAATGTACAATAATTAAGAATTAGTAAAATAATCAATTTATCGTTTATTACTTAATGATCTAAGATCGTGTGTTTTCTCGTTACCGTCTAACCTCTCTCGAAAAGCAATTTTTTTATTGTTCCCTTTTAAGGGAAAGGCAAAAGATCGCAGTTAATCATAATCCTTTACATTAATATTTTTCAAATCTTTATAGTCCGTGAGTTTTCATATCATTGTAAGTCGGCACAGTCCGTCATGTCTTGGTGCCAGGCATGGTGGTGGTTAAAAGTTTTTCGAAGGATATTTCACGGCAACGAGAAAACACACGATACTCTGATTTTATTTCTGTACATTCACTGAGCAAACTAACACAAAATGCCACCAATTTTGGCCACTTATCGCTGAATTTAAATAAAAATCTAGAATTTATGAATAAAGATCGCCACCACCTTGTCTTACACCAAGACACGACCTGCCATGGACATGACTAACGACTACAATGACTACACAAGGTCTATGATAATAATATTAATGAAACGGCAAACTAGGCTGTATGGACTGAGAGCCTTTGCCGAAGGGAAAAGGAAAAAATTAACTCTTGACTTGACAATTAGATGTGTGCGATCATGAATGATTTACTTAATCGAAACATCTGCTAATTACTAATTTTATAATCGAGTATGGATTAGTTACTAATTTCATATCCATAATCGAATAATTAGTATTAGTAATTACTAATAACGCATTAGTATTTAGTAGATGTGTGTGATTACGAATAATTCCTACGATCGACATTAGTTAAGTAGATACTAATTTGTAGGTATTATCAATCGTTATATCTTTCATATTTCAAAACGTTAAATTAATAATATTTACTATGCATTGCGTAAGAGATAACACACGTTTTATATTGTTTTCAACCGACTTTTTAAAATGAAATTATCACCTTAGAATATTTGTTGTCTCAGTTTTCCGTAATTTTTACACATTTCAAAACTTAATTTGGTTTGAAAGCTATTTTATAAAAAAAATTAGAATGTATCAAAGTATGTTTGTTTTTGGTTGTTGATTTCACTAGTTTATGAATTTTTAAAATGTTTCGACCGTCACATGCTATTATTATTAATTAGTAACTACTAATAGTTATAATCGAAATATTTGGAAACATCTTCAAAATCGAATAATTTCATTAATATATCTCTTAAAATCGCACACCTCTATTGAGAATTGACATTTGTTGATTGTCGTTTGTTGTCACTTGTCTCCTATATAGTACTTGATCTGTGGTCACTTGTCATTCATGCCAGATGTAATGTGCCGATTCGTCGGTGTTTGGGATTCTGAGTTTTAATTGAATTTAAATACCAATAAACATTAAGTGATATGTACTGTAAAACAATATCTATATATTTTTATGGACTTCGTATTTATGTTGGCTTCTTTTAGTTCAGTTACTAGTTAAGTAGTTGTAGGTTTGAAAACAGGATATGTTTTAGGGGATACGCTTGCCTAGAATTTAGTTTATTATAAATAATGGCATCACAATCACAATTAATTAATAAATTTAAGCAGCTTGATGCATATGCTAAGACTTTGGAAGACTTCAGAGTGAAGACTGCTACGGGAGCAATTAGTAAGAAACAAATTTTCTCGCAAATTGAGGTGGCAATTTAACACTAGTTTATAATCCAAAATTCTCATTTCAGTTACAGTATCTGGTGCTTTTGTGATGGTTTTATTAATACTTTCTGAATTACACACGTATATGTCACCCAACATATCTGAAGAATTATTTGTGGACACATCAAGAGGACATAAATTAAGAATTAATTTTGACATAGTAGTCCCTAGAATATCATGTAACTGTACGTACAATAATTATAATATTCATTCTCAACCACTAAACATACAATAATATTATGCTTCTACCTATTTTAGATTTAGTATTAGATGCGATGGATTCTTCTGGAGAACAACACCTACAAATGGATCACAATATTCATAAAAGAAGATTAGATCTAGATGGTAATCCCATTGAAGAAGCAAAAAAGGAAGAGATCATAATTTCATCAACTGTGAGTTTTTATTTTATATTGTTTATTGTTTTATCAATGTTATCAGATAATTGAGAGAGAAAAAAGCTAAGTGTGAAAAATATTTTTTATTCAATATTGTATTTTATGGCTTTCCCATTGTTAGGGATTCTGCCAATATCATGTCAGTCATGGAAGAGACTATAAGATTGTCCGGTACTAAAATGGAAACCACATAATCTTAAACAAGACACATATGTTAGTACTCAGATACATAACATATTAAAAGGCAGATTAGTAACATTTTATTTATTATTTTTTTCCAGGCAAAACAAAACATTTCCAACATAGCTACAATTACATGTGGAAGTTGTTATGGAGCCGCATTTAATGAATCACAGTAAGTTTATCAAACAAGTAAAGGATTTATAGTAATAAATAGTCTGGAACAAACATAGTGTAAGACTCTAAACTTACTGGTGGTGACAAAACAGCCTTTTATCTGTTATAATTTATAGTAACATTTTATTGTAATAAATAGTCTGGAACAAACACAGTATAAGACCCTAAACTTACTGGTAGTGACAAAACAGTTTATTGTAATTTAATAATATAATATCAAAAAATATTACCATAACTATTAACTAAATTTTATTTTTTTCTTACTAAATTTAACTACAACTTACTTTTCAAAAGTAATCCATTGTTAAAATATATTTTTCTAGTGTTATCGTCACTCTTAACATCATAGAAACACTAAAAATCACAGCATTTATAAAAATCAAGTTTCTGATATATTCATAAAAAATCAGCCAATCAAGTTTTTTTTAATCTGTTGAGTAAAGTCATTTTCTTTTAAATTTTTTATCACTAAGAATACTATCCCAGACCTACTGGTATTTGGCATAAGTAAGTAGATATATGAGTATGTTAGCCATTACAAATATAAAATTTATTCAGTACCTCTTTACTAGAATGCAGAATTTCCTTTGTCCTTTTCTTATTTAATTAACAGTATTCATATTAACAGATTATTTCATGTAACAGTATTCATTCTTTGTTCTATTATATCATTCTTGTTTTTGTACAGTTATCTTAACCAGTCAAAAGTACTATTTACTAGCAAAATCAGTCAAAAGTCTGACCTAACTCAAGTTAGTTAGTCAAAAGTCTAACCCAACCTCTTCAGTCAAAAATACTTTTGACTGATTATGCTAGTCAATAATACTTTCGACTGGCTAAGAGTTTTGACTGCAACATATATATGACTATTGAAGAAATAAATACTTTCAGATGTTGTAATACATGTGAAGATGTTAAAGAAGCATACAGACTAAGGAGGTGGGCATTGCCTGATTTGGCTACTATAGAACAATGCAAAGATGATGAATCAATAGAAAAAACTAATTTAGCACTTAAAGAAGGATGCCAAATATATGGATATATGGAAGTCAATAGGGTACTTATATATATTTAAATATATAATGTACATAGATACACTTCTATTATTATATTGTGTAATTTTAAGCTTTTGTCATTCACTGTTGAAATTTGTTTTAAACAAATGTCGTCTATTTGAAACTCGTTTGTAGTAAAGTATACATTGTCATTATTTTTGGCATAATAACTTTTTTGTACAGAATTTATACTTCATTGAAGAATAAGTGTCATTTGTAGGTAGGAGGAAGCTTCCACATAGCACCTGGAAAAAGTTTTACTATTAATCATGTACACGTTCATGATGTACAACCATTCTCATCTTCTGTATTCAATACAACACATATAATAAAGCATTTATCATTTGGAACAGACATAAAAAGTGGCAATACTGTCCCCTTAAATGGAGTCACAGGCTTAGCCAAAGAAGGTAAAACATATTTTATATATTTTTTTTTCAAATCACACATACTGATTAAGTAAGCAAATTATTTGCTTGTGTTGTGGGTGTTAGTCAATAAAATTATACATAGAAATTTTCCCCTGTGTTGGTCCGGGCTCCTTTGCAGAATAGACCCTCCTTTGCAGAATAGACCATTTGCCTTCCTGCCAGGCAGCTGGTAAAAGGCAAGCATATGCTTACTTTTAGTAACACCGTGATGTTGACTACGTGGTAGAGCTTTACAGTGGCTCGTCCAAGTAAAATGGTACCATCGCCTTACCTATTATGCCGCAATAACAATGGTGTTTGCTGTTAACGTGTTCCGGTTTTGAGAGTAAGGTAGCTGGTAAACTTCCTTTTGCACGAGGCCTAAAATCCCGGCCTCAGATTGGCAACATACCATTACCATCTTTGGTGTCTATAGGCGGCGTTAATTTCTTACCATCAGGAAATACATTTGCTTGTTTGCCTTCCAATATAATAAAAAAAGAAGTACATATATAATACCAGATACCAGAATAACTGTAATAAACACCCAGACCCAAAATCCATGTCAGGAATTGAACCCGAGCCTCGCTATTCAATGACATGTTAAGGCAACTACGCTTACCACCGCTTTAGTAATTCCTGCCTCCATAACATCAGTGCTTCCCATTAACGCGTTCCAGTTTGGAAGCTTCCAGCTTCAGGTTGTCAATGCACTATTACGACCTTTCTATTCATTGACATTTGATATGAATTTCTTATCATCAGGGAAGCCATTTCCCTTTCAATATTATAAAAGAAATCTTTAAGCCTAGCTTCTTTCACATTCATTACTCACTTCATACATACACGCCGATTTCGGAGACTTGACCCCACCCTCGGATAATAAACGGGCAATTTGGTCATGGAATGTCAATCTAGGTCTCCCCGCATACCTACAGCCGTCCACATTCGCGTTGTATATATGTTTAGTCAATCTTGCATCATCCATTCTTTCAACATGTCCGAACCACAGGAGTATGAATTAAGGATTCGACCAGCGATTAATCATAAAAAATAACTTTATTGTAACTAACACCCTAACTACATAGTTATCATCTAATAT
>DVZN01000311.1:0-14204 GCA_018237365.1 Caria ino melicerta
GGTGAAGGAAAACATCGTGAGGAAACCCGGATTCGTGTACACGAATTCGACCTTATCTAGGATAGGGCCTGGTTCCTTCTGGGTTGCAGAGGTCAGATGGCAGTCGCTCTATGTAAAAACTTGTCAAATTCCCTAGATTAGGTAGCCGACCCCGATATCATCTGATATAAATACGGGATAAGGCTAGGACGATGGACGAAGGACGAAGGCAGTTATTTGACCGCCATCTTACCTGATGATAAGTGATGATGCGGCCGAAGATTACAATATATCTTTAAAACAAATTATTTTTAATTTTATGACAATTCAATCTGAAAGATTTATATTCTTTTTAAAGTTTAAGGTTTAATAAGTAATTACCATGAAGGTATTTACATATTGTATCAAATATTTAAATTAACGAAAATAAATTAAAAAAAGAAATTTATATTTTTCTTTATACATACTTCGAAACAATATCAATATTCGACTGTAGGTATGTATATTTTAAATAAGTTCAACAATTTCTCAGCTAGGTTATGGAACTCATTACCACTATCAATTCGTAGTGCTGAAAATATACTTTCATTTAAAAATAAATTGAAAGAATACTATCTTTCAGAGTCCACGTAAATTATTATACTTACATTTGAAATATCGTGTACGTCTGTGTATTCTATTGCTTTTTGACATTATATTATTATACCGTATACAATCATTATCCTTTTTATATACAACAAAACACCACAACAAAATCATCAACTTTTTGGCATTAAATAAATGTTATATGATATTGGTTGTCTGTGAGAAATCGCATTTTTGTGATAAAACCGCCGGTTGTACTCTACCATTAATTTTAAGTTTTTCAAATGTATATTCCTAGTTGATGGTCTACAATAAAGAATATTTGTATTGTATAGAAACGGAACATACGAATACGGTTACACTTGAAATGGAAACAATACAAAATTTCGTAGGGTGATTTTTGAGTGACGCACGGGCAAACAAGCAGTAAATTTACGCCAGAGGCTTTCGTTTGTGACTTTAACATCTGATGTGTCTATAAGCGAAATGTTACATATCGTCTAAAAATCCGTCTTCTCGTTCAGCTTCGAATGATAAAAAAAGAACATCCGATACGCATACCGTCTAACAAATTGACAACATTATTACGGTTTTGAGAAATAATACGTCGATGGATATGTGATGTGAACATTTTGGCTATGAGGGAATTCAAATAAATACGTCGAACATATTAAGCGAAACTGCGAAAAGCGTCATCCTTCACGGGTAGTGCGCGGCTATCGAATGAAACGTAAAATATTTGGCATTCGGTTAAACGTAAAGGCTCTTTCAGACTCTTAAAATTTATTGAAAAGAAAAGCTATTTAACGCATTCATTCATAATTAAATAAAATTGCCTCTTATCTCAGTATCCTTCATCAGATTTAATTAATAAAATCCTTAAATGTAACTTAAAAATAACACAATCATATTTCCTCGTTTCTTAATTTATATGTCAACATGTACTGTTACATACTTCATGTGTACGTATGTTCATTACATAAATGCCCGCTCCCGTCAGGAATTAAACCCGAGTCCTATTATACGTCGACGTGGTAAGGCAACTATGCTCTAAACTCCATTTCATTACTATTTACTTATGAAATCAAATTATGGTACTTGGCACTCGATATTGTGCCTATTCACGAAGTCATATAAACGCACCAAAATTACTTCTGTTCATATAGGATAACTTATTAAAAATATTTAAATAAGCGGAAAGAAAACACGACATAAAAACTTGTTTATAAAAATGTTTAATATAAATTTTTGAAGTTTTTTAGAGTTCCGTACCTAAAAAGTAAAAACGGGATCCGCAGTCTCTATGTCGTCTGTCAGTCTGTCGCCAGGCTTTATCTCACATACCCGGATAGCTAGAAACCTGAAATTTTCACAGATTATGTATTTCTGTTTACGATATAACAAATATTAAAAATAAAAAATCGAAATATTAAGGGCCATAAAATAATCGTGTTTATTTATTTATTCTTTCTCAATATTAACGGTAACTGGTATACTCTTAAAATTTTCATTTTAAATGGATATTAACTTTCAAAATTAATAATAAAATAAAATAAAGTAAATATGAAAGGGGGAAGCCCCCCTTTCATATTTACAACAAATATAATTTTTAAGCATTTTTTTTATAATTTCACGGAGCCTGCGGTGCGCGAGTCCCACTCGCACTTGGCCGGTTTTTTAACATTTTACCCATCGGGTTTCGGGTGTTTGTTTGCAACAGCGCGTGTCGGTAGTTGTCCATCTGAAACTACTTTATCGTAGCTATTAACGCAGAATATCGTTTACATTGAGATATCATATCTCCTGTTTACAAATTCATAACTTTGTTCGGTTTCAGTGAATCCTCCCAAATAGGAAATTTGTGTGAAATGTTGAAGAAAACTTATAGAGTGTTTTCTATTTCATCTTTTAATAGAAACAACTAGTCATAGTAACGGTTTGAAGCTGACGAACTTGCTGATGGCAACAACTACACGCCTCCAATAAACATTTAAATACCATATTTTGAATGAGTGTATGTGAAAGTTTATACGATACATATAACGAGAAGGTAATTTTAAAATTGTTGTTTGTCTGTCTGTTTGTTCTGGATAATCTTCGAAACTGTTGGACTGATTTTGACGAGACCTTTACTACACAGACATTCACTAAACAGGCTACAGAGACAGATTACTTATATTTAAAAAAAATCCTCGCAAAAACTAAAATTCATGAAATCTCTATAAATCCATGCGAACGAAGACGCGGTAACAACTAGTATTGTAATATGAAACGTCATCTCAAACTGTCACATTTATAATGGGATATAGGATTAATTAGTCGGGACGCTGCTTTTCAATGGAAATTGATGCTTGAAGCTATAATTAAGATAAAGTCTCTATTGTATGTACGTCTTTTGTTTCGAGCATTACACATGACCGTCGCGGCTGAGCGATCCATTCGCATTATAGCCATTTCGCTTAGGGCATTCGGGATTTTGATAGTAGACCCGATTTGATGAAGAATGTATAAATGTTATACAATACACCAAAATCATTCGAGTCCGTCTCTGGAGAATACTGAACGCTCTCTTAGTATATCGGTATTCAACAAAAATCTGTATTAATAATAGTGATGCCCAAAAACATAACGGACAGAAGGAAAAATAATAAATAAGTGTGTATCTATTCAAATTTTAAATTGATCTAATCCTAAAACAAACCTGTATCCAAATGTGGACTGCAATAGAGTATGTGAATAGATTGCAGGTGACAGATTTGTAACAGATGGAAATGTAAAATAAGTTACACCTGAAAATATACTATTATATTTTTTCATTGATATAATAGTTCATTTTTTGTTCATACAATTTAATTCCACCAAGTACAGCACCAAGATGGAAAGTATAAATTCTAGTTCATTTTAAATTTTTCATAATATATATATTGGACTAGAAATTATTTCAACAACGTTAACAACGTATTAACGATATATAAAACAAAGGACGTATTTTTTATGTTGTTTAGTCAATTATTCATAATTTTATTTGATTTTTTTTTTTATTATTAAAACTCAAGTGTTTTTTTGATAAAGTTGATTTACAAAACAAAAAAAAACAAGATTTGCAAGTTACATTTAAAATAAATTTGTTTATACATTTGTATCTTAATAAAACCTAGTGATTTCTCAGTGGCACTGCTGAGGTCTATGATAAATGGTAATGTTTTTAATTTTAGTCTATTTATAAGCATATTGTGATAGTTTCAAAATTGCTAATATAAAATTATTAGTTTAAATAATTCACTTGTTTGCAATTTTTTTTTGCTCTACTTCTTACTATTGTGATGGATTATTATAGATTTGATACTCCTGAAAGCGAAAATAGTTTTGGAAATTATGTGTTACGTACAGATTTTTTGTAATGAACTTAATAAAGAAAACTCCCTTTTCGTATTTTCCACATGAGTGTCGCGGTGAATTGACTGGAAAAAATTAGCGAGCATTGTTTCCGGTCAATTCCTATTATAACATCTCTCTATGTGCAATATATCTTGATGAAATCTTTCACCATGCTCATCTGATACTGCACCAAGATTTGGGAGGAAGAAATCTAGATAAAGGTCCAAATAATAAATTTTTAGCGACAACTTGCATTTTAACGCTTTTTGCTTCAGCAAGGAGTTCTTGGAAAATATATTTGTAATTTTTATCTATTTTGTTTACAAGAAAACCCTTCAACAAACGCATTCTCTTTTTTTACTCTCATTCAACTTAATTTTAAAATATTCATCCTTCATAAGCTCTTTTATTTGGGGGCCTACAAAGATGCCTCTTTTCAATTTTGCGTCACTGATTCGGGGGAATTTGATTTCAGATATCGGAAGCCTTCACCGTCCTCGGCTATTGCTTATACTTACAACATTTTCCATAAGCCCCAGCTTTATTAGCAGCAGTGGAATTTTTTTTCTCACTATGAACTTGAACTCTTGACTCCGGGCTGTAAACCAGCCCTTTGCGGCCAGTTTTTAACAACGTAACGTTTATATCTCGCGCATGTCCCACTCGCATAAAAAACAAAATGTGGTATATCCTCCTCGCAGTCCAGTTAACATTGCCACTACTTTTATATTAACTCAAATGTTCCACATGTACAGCGAATATTGTGTTTTTTTGTAATAATAACTTCATATTCCATAATTTTCTTGTTACACGTGCAATTGTTTAAAAACAATGTCAGACAATATCATTCCATCTATCTCTAACACTTTCTATCAGTTTTGCGTAGACAAATGTGATATAAGCTGATTGGAGCAGAGTTAATACAAAAAAATATGAGTAAGAAATCAGGAATTTTAAGAAACTGTAAAAATTACTTTACGTACAGAAAAACTGTACGTGACAGCAAAAAATGGACAGCAGATTTGGATTCAGCATGTGTAACTCTTAATAGAAGTCTATTTTTTAACTAAAGGAGGATTTTTGATTAGATGTAAATATTAATATTTTGTAGCAGTCCTTAGTTCTGCACTGGCTTCGTAGACAAACGCTACGCAACGACGAGAGTGTAGCCATTGTTACTACGTCGTAGCATAGATCGTATAGTTAAACGCAGTTTAGTTAAGTAAATACATAAAAAAAGGAAAAAATAAAATGATGCGATGTGGAGCTACAGTCAGTATTTAATTTAGTACTTTTGTAAGCCGAGAAAGACACCGTTTATATTTTCTATATTTTCCATCCTCAATTCATACCACATTTTATTACTTTAATTTATAATTTACACTAGCCAAATGGTTTCGCTTTTTACAGTATCTTCCTGATGCTGAAAAAAAGACACCGAATAGATTATGTATCCAGTAGCGTAGGTAGGTGGACAAGGGCCCGGTGCATAGAGCTCACCTCCTCTTTCCACGTAGCTTGAACTTTTTTACCAACTTATTCAAAATTACAGAAAGTTTTAAGAATAGTATACAGAATACAGTGAGTTCAACTTATCATTAGTAGACTACCCTCTCTTTTCAAAGAATGGTTTAGAGGACGTCCTGAGTTTCGCTACTGCAGGTCTCTACACCACCCGGCCCTACGATAGCTACATCACTGTATGTGTCCCAAAGATTCGAATGCCGTCAACCATAAATTGGGTACTTGTGTTTCATTTAGATATGTTCAGCAGTTTAGAAGTGAAAACAGAATGTACATGTAAACATACACCACATTTATCCCTGATATAGTAGGGATGAATTGAATATCAAATGTACACGATGGAGCGCGCAGCTCAAGTAGACTCGAACGATAACTAGAAACGTTATTGGCAAGCTGAAGGTTCATCATTTCGCGAGATTCTAACTTGTGGCGAAATGCTGTGGAGTGTATACAGTGTACATACAATTAAATACAGCTGTACGTGCGGCGGAAACATTTTGTTCGTATATTTTCTGCTCTGCCGACGTCTGTGTAAAGGGAACAACATTTTTTATTTTATTTGGTTCCGCTTCCGACTTCTGCACGCGTATTTTTTTTTTTATTTCAACACGGTTTTAATTAAGAACTTGCTGAAAAGACAATGACTTTTGTGTAGATAATAAAGAATAGGTTTTTGAAATTTAAAAACTTAATATATCCCTATTTACAAATTTGTTATTTTATTTGGTTCTTGATTTTATGCATTGTGTATGAATTAATTTATTCGCATGTAATATTCACTATAAATCACTACATACTATAAAACAAAGGCGCTTTCTCTGTCCATATGTATGCTGAGATTTTTAAAACTACGCAACGGTTTTGATTAGGTTTTTTTAAATAGATAGAGTGATTCATGAGAAGGGTTTATTATTATAATACATGCATAAAATAATAGAGAAACACTGATAATTTTGGAAGTGTCAAATGTTGTTTGTGAGGGACATTCTGTAGTGTGTTTACTATCAGTTTTGCACCCGTGCGAAGCCAGGGTGGGTCGCTTGTATAAAATAGGGTCGCTTTGCACCTGTCTGTCCCTATGTTTGCTAAGATTTTTAAAAGTACGCTACGGATTTTGATGCGGTTTTATTAAATAGATATAGTGATTTAAAGTAATTCATATTGTTCATCATTGGGTATAGTTTGTGTCCGCAATAATAATTCACAACGCAATTAACTTATTGCAAGTCTTGCTTTATTGTTGACAGAGCCCGCGGCGTTGCAAGTTCTTTCTAAGATTCGATCTTTAATATGCTGATACGTAGTGTGAAGATTTTATTGCTTCTAAACTATTTACCATTGAAAATATCATATCATGTTTATAATTGCACATGGCAGTTAACTTTTCTGTTTAGAAAGTTCTGCTTTTTTACGAGTGTATGGTTTCTTTAACCTTTCGCTCATATTTAATGAGTAGAAGAACTGATTATTTACATCTTACATGTAAATCATCTGTCTTTAAGTCAGTTTGTTATGTTTTTTTATTTCTTGCATTCATGTACAACGTCCGGGCTCGCTGCTAATCCACACTCCGAACTCTTTATGATTATGACGTCAGAGCAATTCATTTCTCGTTAAATAATATTAAAATTCATAACAGCGCTCGACATGGCTGAGTATTATTTTACTACGCGTAATAGATTGGCGTAATTTTATATAGAATTTTGTTTGACAATATACTCGTTAGCAACATCCGGAAAACGAATTCACAGCAGAGGGATAAAATGCAGATATTAACCTTAATTACGGCCATTACACAGGCAGGGCCGCGGCATAATTAGTGTACTCGATGTTTTTTACTCTTTCAAGTGTAAGTTCCAACTTAGGTATAATCTAACATATACCATCAAAAATGTTAAGTGGGAGCGGAAATATCTACTTGAAGGTTAGAATATAGAAGTCTCCCTGAAGTACAATCATTGACAAAGTTAGGGATTTATCTCGGGCAAAGCCGCGATCAGTTTACACATCAACTAAGTTATGCCCGTGGCTTTGCCCGCGCGAAGGGTGGACTGTAACAAATAATATTGTGATACTTCAACCGTCTTCATTAGAAGTACAAATATAAGTTAATATTTCTATACAATTTATAACAAATAATTGATTCCTTTATACAAGCTTCAATTTCCTATTCCACTTTCTCAAGTAACGATTTCCTGGACAAATTCGACACTTGTTCACATGTGACCATATAAAAAAAAATATGATAAGAAAATGCATCAAAAGCTTCTAGTGTTAAGCCCGGGCGTATAACACTGATGTAAAATTTTGTTATTCGTATTCGTGATATATTTAAATCGCTGCCATCTTTACAAAATCCAACTGGCTTCACCTTTGACAGCAACCTCGGTATATAAATTTGTACAACCCTTTCCGTTTCGCCTTTTAAAGCTCGAACCATTTTCGTTCTATTGACTGATTGACATGTATTATCAGTGGAATTGAAATAGGATTCACTGTCAGTACCAAACGTTGAGGTTATTTTTTTTTCCATTCAGGTTGATTGAAATCCGTATTGTGCTACAGACACAAAATCTATTGTTACTAATAGCGTGCAAAATATAAACATACAGTACTAATTTTATACATAGTATAGCAAATAAATTGAAGTCTTTGAAATACATATTAACACTAAAAATGTAAGCGGTAGGATGCTATCTGTCGCTTGGGAGAAACGTTTGTAAGTTCACTAGCTATTTATAAAAAATAGCTATAATGATCTTATGATGACATTTTTATGCATACCATGGACATCCATGTAAACTAATAAATCCATATCAGAAGGACTCAATACCACCACGAGCCTCTCGTCAAACAACTGGAAGCGTGC
This sequence comes from Caria ino melicerta, assembly GCA_018237365.1. Classification (NCBI taxonomy): domain Eukaryota; kingdom Metazoa; phylum Arthropoda; class Insecta; order Lepidoptera; family Riodinidae; genus Caria; species Caria ino. The sequence goes on from DVZN01000311.1 coordinate 8,336, forward strand.
CCTCTATTTCTTCGGACATATTGTGCGGTCTTCAAGCCATAGCATAGTCTTGGAAAACAAATAATATTGGGTCAAATGGAAAGCAGGGGTGCTCAAGAGAGGGCGCCTACTAGGTGGTCTGACGCGGCGAGGAAGGTGGTTGATGGTAACATGCAGCATGGGTTCCACTGGGAGAGAGCAATATATGATCGCGATCCTTAGCACTGAGGGACCGATTAAGAAAAATATGGTCTTACAATGGCAAAAATTAATATATTTGATAACTATTGTGGCCATTGACAAGAAATAAAGCAGAAATTAAACGTTTAGCAACGATGACTTGGGTGGTTTAAAGCAATCATTTATTTATTTATTTATTTTAAAAGAGTATTTCAGTTCAAGTGCGAGACGTATAATTTGAGCATATAAAATAAGAAAGGTTTTCTGCGCTCACCTGAAATCTGAAGCTTTGACAAGGGCATCAGTCAATCTGGTGTATAGAGAACCCACACAGTAATGCTTGGTTCGTTGAAGGCAATCGAGAACTTCTTGGTCATTGATGATTCTAAGAATCAATTTACGCTATATGTGAGGAGTGTCGTGAATAAATTATTACATGTTGAGAATAATGTGTGGATCAGTGAAGCGGTAATTAGATACACTGCGAAACTTGTATGTTCCGCTGCGGAGCCGCCGAGGTTGTTTCAGCTTGAGGTTCGGTAATTAGCGTGTTGGTTTGTTTAGTTCTAATAACACAGACAGAATATATACATACGAAATTCGCCGTGACGGTTTAGGTTGTTCAGAATGTAAGTTTAGTGTCATGATTACAAACAGGTAGTATTTATTGTATCCAACTTTTTCAACTGCTAGTAATGAAAATTGGTTAAAAAAGTGAAAATATCGATATATAGTCAAAGCACACGTATAAAGTATAAGTGAAAAATATGCGTCATACTTTAACCATGTATTCGAATAGAGAGAGAGATAACGAGAGCTCTCCCGAGATATGAGTTAGTGCGTTGCCACAGTATTTATATAATAGAAGAACTAATAACAAGTAACATGAATACGGTTACATTTTAAAATTTACTTACACAGTTCATTAAGATTAAAAGATTTTTTTTTAAATATGTAAAAATATTCTATTAAAATGTTCCTAATATTGATATATCCTGTTAAAGGTTGTTTGAATTAATAACACCACTTTATTATATGTAACAGTTAAGGAGACAGTTTTTATTTCTAGTAAATACATTTCATTAAAAAGTTCCAGGGCCTAATAAAGCCGTAAATAATAATGTAGGATTCCAAGCTCCTGAGGTATTCCCATTTCAGTCATAACTCGGGAAACAAACGCAATTATTCATATTAAACATTGTAACATTGCGATTCAAGTATATACAGATGTAGATGATGTATTATATTAGTATTTTTAGTGTAATCGACTATATGCCTTAGATGTTTGTTGTCTTGTATAATGCAATTCTATCGACTACCCTACCATCCATCTTACAACACAAAAGTACCAAAGAGTAACATTATATCAAAATCAAAATAACATCATATGACAGTGGGAATGCAATTTTCTTCACAACAAGTGGTATTGTTGATCAAGACACATTTAACCTATGCTTACCTCTTACAAGCTGCTTGGATGAGAGGCAGTTGATCTATTCATGGGGTAATCATTACATTGTATAAAATGAAGTTCTTTCCGCTGTCTGTTTGTTTACAACTTATAAACTGTTCAATGGTTTTAATGTACTTTTCAGCGATATATAGAGTGATTCTTGAACAACGCTATATGTATTATACATACATACTATAATACACAAAATTCGAAAAAAATAAAGATTTGTGATGTGACAGTGTAACAAATATATTATTATTAATCGTACTACATTTTCTTATTAGTATTTACAGTGCAGTGGTGCGACCTCGGGGCGGGTAGTATGAAATAAAAAAAAATTATACGCTTTGGTAGATAATATACACAATAAATCATAGTCTGTGTTTTTTATGATTTTAGGATAAACTTTTATGGTCAAACTACGGGTAAGGGCACCGTAAAAACAAGGCTGGCGTCCACATTACTCACAATAGCGGGCCGCAAATACGCCAGGATTATGAGGGATATAATTGGAACGTTCGGAGTTCGGGCCGGGTCGCCAGGGCTACGACAACAAACTCATTCCACTGATTGGCCTCATTGAGCAGAGCCGCGCGTATCTCACGTAACTCTCAATCACGGGCCATTCAATCCGCGACGTCACTCGCACCCGACGCCGGCCGACCAATCGAATTACACAGGACAATATCAAATCATTCCCTTTTTAATACACTGGTAAATAAATATTATTGGCCGAATTGATTATGGTGGTTCGATTTGTTTCTTAAACAGAAAAAAAAGCGAATGAAAAAGTATGATAATATATAAAAATAATTGTATGTAACATCTGTGATATTTTTAACATTTAGCTAAAGATACTGATTATAAATTTAATCTTTCCATATCATTGCCCTAGGCGGTACTTTTAGCTAATAAAAACTGAATAACAAAATACAGAATGTAGGTCTAGCACTTTTCCAAGATACACGAGCCAACAGACAAATAATTCCTTCTTGTAAATTCCTAAATAATTGTTTTGGATTCATGAATCTTTAAGTGTATTTTTTTTCTGATATTTTTAATATACTTTACAATTTATTTAATGTGTAGATAGAGTATTACAATATTCAAGAGCTAACGAACGGTATTTGGTAAAAATGTTCGCTATTTTCTCGGGCATTGTAAGATAATTATACTTAATTACAGACTACACTTCTATTTTGTTACTTTATCTTCAAGAGCCGCTCGCTACGGGTCCTTTCATCGAAATAATTATTAAAATGGCGGCGCGGTCGTTATAGTCTGAATTTACGTAAGGCATATCAAAATACGTAATCCTCTGTTGTTAAAATAAATCGGTATATATTTAGAAACGCAAAAGTATTTTCATTAAAGATAAGGTCAATTGCTTGTAAAGATAACCTATGCCTGGTTTAAATTTGAGTGATGATGTTCATGCACCACGTGGAATCGCATTGTGCGATACTGGCACTAAGGTAATTCTGCTGCGCGTTTTCTAAACTAATGTTAACTATCTCCCTCATACTAAATAAAAATAAAAAGAGAAGAGACGTATGTATTGCTACTAAGTTAGTAAACATAAACAAACTTGCAAAGTTTTTAAACGCTAATTTCCGAGGTATAGTCTGAACGTTGATACAATTATGATTAAAGCACTAAACTTATCATGTCTCTTTCTTTTTCTGTGAGTTGAAAGAACATATTGATAATTTAAAATCAGTTTATATACATTATAATAGAATATAATAGTTTATTTGCATAATGTGAGTACATACACAGTGGTGATATCAAATATTAAAAAACTTGTCACATTAGTTATTGAGCCATACAAAATTATTAAAAAGAATATTAATAACTTTCAGAATATCTTTTGATTTGTCATTACTGTTATATCATTCAGTATCAATAACTATTATTATTTTGAATGAAATTCTTATAAATTAATTATATTATAATAAATTTTAGATAGATTAATTATTCCTGTAATGTCAAATTATTTTAAATATAATAATAATGTCAATACTTATTTAAAACTAGCAGCTAAACAACATATTACCTATAATTATTAGAGATTTCATTCATTTACAAATAAAAGTAAATTACAAAGTCCAGTACGACTTTATAATTTACTCAGACTCAGAAAGTGAGAATTAAAAAAAATATACAATAATTATTCAGATATAACAATGTCTACGAAATTCATAAAATACTCTTGAATGCTATAGTAAGCCTTTCAAGTAACATTTTTTGTAAACCATTTTTAAAACTGCTTAGGTTTAACTTTCTAAACTCTATAAGAGTTTAATACAGTATCAATTATAAATTGATAACAATTGTGACTTGATCATAATAGTAACTAGATAGACATTTTTCAATTAATCAATTGTACTCTGCCGAGTATTTAAAACACTGAGTATCACGCGTTTCCATGGAACACTAAATTAAATATTTTTGTTTTCTAATTTTGACAAATCGGTCCATAAATGACAACAAATGAATGAAAGTTTGAGCTAAAAAATATAAAAAAATACAATTGAATTGAGAACCACCTTTGAAAATTGGTTGAAATTACATAAAATCGTACATTAAATCTGTTCTTTTTGGGAAGTTAAATGAAAACATCCTAACCATAGCTTATCAAGATGAAAAGACACCAACGTTTTGTGAACACAATCTTGTTGGATTATATCCTAGAACTAGATGTATGTAGCGGTGAGCTGCAGCTCCGACGTAAACGTCCGACAAACAAAGAGCGGCTGCTGAACGTAAGTGTGTTTGCCGGGGAACAAATAAAATGTCGCTCCTGAAACGTTTCTGTTGTACGGGGATATTTTATTTAGTTTACGACTTGTGCTTGACGCTATTATTGTTTTATCTACGACCCGCACTGTCACGCCGTATGTTTTGACAAAGGCGTACCCGTATATTTATATATATATTTTGTTCAGTACGGACTCAAGAATAGTATTTTTGTATTCTATAACTCAAGAAAATATTTTCTCCTCTCCAGACAGTGAGAGAGATTTTGTTCAGATTATACTCCGGTTACCAGTTATTTGGCTGTAAGACCTGCTTTGGATACATAAACTTTTCAATTCATTAAATATTGCGGCCGATGTACTAAAACGGATTTTTATATCGTTACAAAAAATACTAGGCACATTTGCTCTTTCCACGATTCGCTAAGTAAATTCCGGAAAATGATTTGTCTAGTATGAACATCTATCGCTATATAATAGTTAAATACTCGCAGGTTAACTTGAAAATGGAGAGATCCAACATCCTAATTATTCTGTTATTCCAATAACACACCACTATATATTAGATGTCGATATTTCATGATAATTTAATTAGAACTATTACATTTTGACCTTGGATATATGGTTTGAAGTAATAAACTAAACATGAACACGAAACACATAAACATCGGTACTGTATCCCGGAATTGTGCATAACAATATCCGCGACGCCTGCAGAACAAATAAACATGCAGTAAAACGAGAACACTGCCCGTAATTAATTCGCCGAATGATTAATTTGTTAATGTGTTTACCAAAATAGATGTCGAAAGTATTTCCATCCATTTGTCATGACAGAATCAAACTCTGTTGCTAAAGGTATTGATTACGTGAGGTAGCGTTCTCAGTGACAGCGGGCGATAGAGTGGAGCGATCGCGGTGCTAGAGCGGGAGCGATGACCGCTGCCAATAGATTTGTGCAATACAAGTATTTAAAGGTACATTGTTACCGTGCATTCTTAATGTCAATATCTTACCCCTAATTAAATATTAATATGCGGTGTGAGATCAAACTATAAACCCATACTATAAACTCATCTCTTTTGAGTATAATTACCATGGAAAAATTAATGTCTTTTTTTGCAAATAAATGACATAATTTTGAATAATTTCTGCCCTTAAAGTTGATTCTGCATCATATGTTAATTGTCATTTGGGATCAGACAGACTCGAAGTTAGTATTTAAAACATAAAATAATTTTGTGATTGATTATAGGTGTATTACTAAAATTTAATATTTTTGAAATTATTGACATCAGTCTGGTTGTTACATCTTTTGTTGTATAGGTTTTACGTCTACGACTGTATATGTATGTGTGAATCACTCTCATGTCGGCGTCACCTTAACAAAAACCGTTTATTTAATGCACTGTTGTGGGAGGCCCAGGGTGGTTTTAGGGCTGGAAGAGGATGTACGGACCAAGTGTTCTCACTCCGCAACATCGTAGAAAAGCATCTG